>JASCZW010002844.1:0-18796 GCA_034211315.2 Aedes japonicus | reverse complement strand
TTCTCAGAAGAATTTGATTGAAGTTATAGTAAGAACTGTGAATATCTTCTCTGATGTTCTCTGCAGAACTCTCCTTCAAAGATCTTTGTTTTGCTTCCTTGAAGTTTTTCTGAAGAACTTCAATGAAATTCACAGAGGATTTTACCTGAAGTTCTTGATAGTACTTCTCTGAAGTTCTCGAAAAAAATTCAATAAGTTCATAGAATATCTTCCAACAACTTGGATGAACTTCTTTGGAGTTCTCTGCAGAACTTTTTTGGAATTTTTGAAAATACTTCTTGAACTTCTCAGAATATCTTTCCTCAAGTTCTCGGAAAAATTATCCTGTAGTTCTCAGAAGAATTCCATTGATGTTCTCAGCTGGACTTTTCTGAAGTTCTCGGGAAAAAAATATAGTCGTTCTCAGAAGAACTTCCCGAAGTTCTCCGATGATCTTTCCTAAAGTTTTGTGAAGATCTTTTCTAAAGTTATGTGATGTTTTGTGAAGATCTTGCCAGAAGTTCTTTGTCGAAATTCCAAAAAGTCTTAGCAAAACCTCCCTGGAGTTCTCTGAAAAGCTTTCCTGATGTTTTTTTATTGGCTTCTCTTAGGTTCTCGGAATAACTTCAACGAAATTCTCGGAAGAATTTCCCTAAGTGCTTAAAAGAACTTCCTGAAGTTCTCGGATTAACCTCATGAAGTTTTTAAAGATCTTCTTTGAAGTTTGCCGCAGAACTTTCTTGGAATTTTCCAACGAACCCTGAACTTCCCTTAAGTTCTCGGAAGATTCTTCTTCAAATCTTCTGACTTCTCTCATGTTTCGGGGAGAATTTCCATTTAGTTTTCGGAAGAATTTCCCCAAAGTTTTTGGATGAATTTTATTGAAGTTCTCGGAAGAATTTTATTGAAACTTAAGGAAGAACTTTTCGAAGCTCCCGGCAAAACTTCCCAGAAGTTTTTGGAAGAATAAAGAAGAACTTTCTTGAAGTTCTCAGACAAGTACTATTGAAGTTATGGTAAGAACTGTCCTGAGGTACTTCTATGAACTGTATAGAAGTTTTGTGTAGATCTTCCTTGAAGTTCTGTAAAAATCTACTATGCAGTTTTCAACAAAACTTACCTGAAGTTCTTTGAAGAGCTTCCTGAGGTTTTTGGAAGAGCTTCAATGAAATTCTCAAAAGATTTTACCTGCCGTTCTTGACATTCTTCTCTGAAGTTCTCGAAAAACTTCCCTTAGTTCTTGGAAGTTCTTCCCTGAAAATATTGGATGAACTTTTTGCAGTTCTCTACAAAACTTTCTTGAAATTTTCGAAAGAAACTTCCCTGAACTGCAAAGAATATCTTCCTCAACTTCTTGGAAGGACTTGCCCAAAGTTCTCAGAAAAACTGCCTTTTAGTTCTCAGAAGTGCTTTCCTAAAGCACTCGGAAGAATTTTATTGAAGTTCTTGTAAGAGCTTCCCTCAAGTTCTCGGAAGAAATTTCTTTAAGTTTTCGGAAGGAGTTACTTGAAGTTTTCGGAAGAATTTCATTGAAGTTCTTGGAAAAACTTCTCTAAAGTTACTGGCGGAACAACCAAGAAGTTTTCAGAAGAATTTTATTGAGGTTCTCGGAAGACCTCCCTGATGTTCTCTGAAGAATTTCATTGAAGTTTTCGGTTGAAATTTATTGAAGTTTTCAAAATATTTTCTTTGTAGTTTTCATAAGAACTTTCCTGAAATTTCTAAAGAATTTCATTGAAGTTGTCGGAAGAACTTTCTTTGAAGAACTTCTCTTAAGTTCGCGGAAGAAATTCCCTTGAGTTCTTGGATGAATTTTCTTAATGTTTCCCGAAGAAGTTCATTGAAGTTCTTGTAAGAACTTGGTGGAACTACAAAGAAGTTTTCAGAAGAATTTTATTGAAGTTCTCGGAAGACCTTTACTGATGATCTCAGAAGAATTTCATTGAAGTTGTCGGTAAAACTTTATTGGAGTTGTCAGTTGAACTTTCTTGAAGTTTTCAAAATAATTTCTATGTAGTTTTTCATAAGAACTTTCCTGAAATTTTAAAAGAATTTCATTGAAGTTGTCGGAAGAACTTTCTTGGAAGAACTTCTCTTAAGTTTCCGGAAGATATTCTCTAGAGTTCTTCGAAGAACTTTCTTGATGTTCTCCGAAGAATGTCATTGAAGTTCTTGAAAGACCTTCTTTGATGTTCTCTGAAGAATTTTATTGAAGTTTTCGGTAGATCTTTCCTGAAGTAATCAAAATAATTTCATTGCAGTTCTCGGAAAAAATGTTATGATAAGAAATTCTCTTAAGTTTCCGGATGAAATTCCTTTAAATTCTTGGAGAACTAAGTTGATGTTCTCGGAAGAATTTCATTGACCATCCTTCGTTGACCTTTGTACCACTTTTTTGTGCATTATAATATGATAAAATGAATGCCTTAATTGCTTGGAATATCCAGTTTTATTGATTCAAAATTATTTTATCAGCCACAAACAATTGTCTTTTTGAATTTCTGTTGCAAAAATATCAAACGGATGTAATAAATCTTTTTCTAAATGTTGCACAAAGTTCTAAGAATTGTCACTGGAATTCCAAAATAAGAGAGTTGAGAAAAATTTAATTAAACATGTCTCTTCTTTCAAGACAATTCCTGACCGGAATTCGGCTGCAGAGCTACTTACAGGGTGTCGCAGAAAATAATGCGAAAATTTCTTTCGCTCTTTTTTTCTTTTCGCGAACATTTTGACGAACTGTGCAATAAAACAAATAGAATGTTTTGATGCAGCACTTGAAAGTAAACATAAACAAAGACACTGTCGACAGAAATTAATCACTAGCTACACGAATTAACCCAATACACAAGTTTGAACATTTTCGCATTATTTTCTGCCGCACCCTGTAAAATGTCGTTTCTCCTTAAGCAGAACACCGAGAATCCCACGAGAAAGTTTTGAATCAATGCAAATGATACTAAACCTGAAGTGTGATTACACTGCACTGTCATAAACCTTTATTGCACCTCCATTATCACACATTTGAGTGGAATGAACACACAAAAAAGTTGAAACGAAACACCACCACCGTTTTCCAGAAACAAAAGGATTGTAAATTGAACATTACTGTGGAATGCTTTGTTGTTGTTGTTTTTTCCGGGCCCCGGTTAAAAAGCGGCAAAGCCCCCGGAAGTTGGGCGCACCAAGGCGTAAAACTCCCCACCCGGCCATAAAGGCTTGAGAAAGTAAAACGCACTCGATTTAGGCACTTCTTCGTGTTCAGTTGGCTGAAAACGTTTTTCTGGAAACGATGCGAGGACAATTACATATACTTTGTGTCGCTGTGTATGTGTGTGTGTGTGTGTGTGTGTTTCAGAACGATGACGACAGCGACAAAGATGTGCGAGCCAAGTCACAGAAGTTGGTATCCCTTTCTCAATTGTTTTTTTTCTTCTTAAGGACATCCTCCACGTCTTCAGCTCCGACAGCAGAGAAACGAACTTTATCTAGCGGAAATTTGGCCCCGTTCCAAATGACGTGACTGCTTTCATCTTTACGATGGCGATGCTCTGGCTTCTGTGGTGAGATTTCCATCCCCCTCCGGTTGTTGAAGATTTGGCAACGGAATGTAGTGGGATGGACACGTTCAAAAACTGTAAATGAGTGCCGGAAAGCGAGGCAAATGCAATGGGATGGGATGGGACAGTTGATGCTGGATGCTGCCGATGATGCTGCAGGTAATTGTGATAACGAGCTTCGGTATTTATGGTTGATGTCTGAGGAAAGATTGTGCGAATGAAAAATTGGAGTAGCGTGAGGTTGGGTATATTCACGGTGTGTTTGGCACAGAGCAACGGATATCACGACAGGAGAACGGTGAAAATCGCAAGATTGTCTCTGACTTTCAGAGCAAACTTATTTATGTAGCTACCAGGAAACTATCAATAAACCAACAAACTCAAACTTAACAGTGAGTAACTAACACGTCGATTTGGACAGTGTTTGTTCTAACGATTTTAACATGAGGCCGTATTGGGGTGGTCAAAAGATCATTAAGTCCGTGACCTCTCGTGGGTCAAATTTTCTACCTTGTCGACGGTGAGAGGGCTAATCTCATGCTATAAAAATGCATGTGAGACCAAGAACTTGACCAGTAGTGAAAGTATTACATATTTTAGTCATTTTTTCACTGCCGCGTCGTAGAACGTTTATAAAAGGCACTAACATCAGGTGTGATACTGGCAGGTTATAACATAGTGGAAACAATTTTACATACATTATGAGGTAATATTCGAATGTTCTAAGATTATCCAAACCATCCTGATATTTAAAACTTTAAAGCTTCAGCTGTAACTGTAGCTTCTGGGCTAAACAGAGTGACCATAAGTATTTGACTAAACTAGGTGAGTCAATTGTAGTAAGTGGTTATTTTTAAGACTTCCTAAGCTCAGTCAGTAAAGACGCAGTTACAAAGCAACATCATGCTGCAGGTTGAGTTCGATTCCCGGTATGGACTTCTGGTGATTGCTCGGTAGGAGCCGCCGTTTCTCTGGTTTCTGCCATTACTACCCGCTAGGCGTAACCCATGGGTTCGTACTGGCCTTACAAAAAGGCCCTCAAACGCGGCTCGCTTGCTGGCCTTTATCACCTCTTCTAGCGCCCATCTGCGATCGATTCTTTCAGCGTCGGACTGCCCTCTAGGCTTCCTCCGACTTGCGCGGAGACATGTTCTTCGGAGGCCAGCGATCTACTCTACCCACTCTACTCTAGGTTTGACCTTCCTAGGCATGGTCGCGTAGCACGCTCGTGTTAGTGACATAACGAGTCGTCCACCGGTTCCTGGGTTTCGCGCAAGATTCGTTCTCTCTTAAGTGCCTCTCTTGAGGTCTCTACGCCAAAGTAGGACGTCCTCCATCTGAGAGCGAATAAAGCGGATGCTACTCCCTCCTCCTATTATGGACGATACAATAACGAACCACCAAGTGGTCGCTCTATGGGTAAAACCATCATCCACCATCCAATTATTAAGCAGTCCAGGACCGCTGAAGGTTATATCGCTTATCGTTTCCGCTCCATTTCTATGGTAGGTACTTTTGGTACCTACTTTGTTCTAGGTCCGCATTGAGCCTAGCCAAGACCTCCAGAAGAATCTGGCCCTGTCCTGTGGTTGGTAAGCCCCCCCATTCTAGCACCTAAAGTTCGCTGCTATTACCAACGGAGTTAGGCTAGTTAGCTCAGTTGTCATACGATCGAGCATGTTGAAAAACTGTTCAATCGACCATTTCGGCGTGCGGCGGCTGCAGAAGAACACTCCATTTGCTTTTACAACCGCAGGGCCAACATGTGAAATAGACACAAACTCCTGAACCGGGCCTTGCCCGTCGTGCGTAATGCCGTCATATTGGACCTGCCCGCAGTTAAATTGCCTTTGCGGGCTGGGATGCGGTATGGGTCGGATATTATGGCGATATACGATGCCGACTCGCAAACTGTCCGACACAGCATTTGCTGGGCGGCCTCACAGTAATTCAAATTAAGTTGGGTTACCTGCACTTCGTTTGGCTTTTTGGAATACCTTTAGTGGCCGGGCACTTGAGCCACCCGTGACGTGCTTATCGTCTGATTCCACAGCGCACGTTAAGAATGTGCAGGGTCCGTTTCAGTCCTGTGCCTTGTGGCTTGTGCTTTCATACCTTCTGCACATGTTACTGCGGTCGGGGCATGTACAGACCCATGACATGTTTCCGCTCTCCAGCCATCCAGGCGAAATATGCCTTCGGTGGCTGGTGCAGGTTAAGTGGGCGTCAACATGCCCACCTGCACTTTTGCCACTTTCAGAGCGTTGTCCGCCTCGGCTGCTGCCAAGGTGGTCCCAAGTCCCTTCCGCAACCGTATAGCTGCAGCAGCGTCCTCGACCTTGCACTGTTCGTTCAGTGCGGTAGAGATCTCGGCCACCTTGGTGATCTCATCCAGGTTTCTACACAGGATCGTCACCTGTGAGACGAGGGCACGTACCCTTACGTCCTAACCTAAGGCCTGTTTTGCCCTGCGGTCTTGTTTAGCTCCAAGATAATTTCGCCTAAGCTTGTTAATTTGGCGTCCCCGTGCATCGCTTTCAAGATCACAGAGTGCTTTGATGCATCGGTCTTAACAATGAGAGCATCACCGCGGTTCCGATTGCAGGCCACTTGTCGGTTTTTTGTTTTCTTTCCTTTTTCTGGGCTTGCGTGGGCTTTTTTGGACATTTTATAACGTAGTATTGCTTCAAGTCGTCCGGGTAGGATAATTTCAGGCATCCTGAGGACAAACTTCACGGCGTTCATATGTAACAGGAAAAGGTATGGACCAAGAAGGTGACTTGAGGAACACTGAATGTCAGTGGAAAGCTAGACAAGGCATGATCTGCAATCTTCGCAGACATAGTTCTACCAGTCAGGTATGATCGGAGAAAGTTCAACAATTGATCGTGAACTCTCATTTTGTCGTTATTGGAAATTGCAATCTGATGGTTCATTTTATCAAAGGCCACAGAAAGATCTGTATATATGTGAGTTTTTAATAGGATTTCCACCGCAGACCACAGCTGACCACTATTTCGGATCTTCTTAGCAAAGAAACAGGCTTCTACTTCATATATGGTTAACTTTAATATTCCAATAATCGCGCAGCAAGGACCGATCTCTTGCTATATCAATCAAGTACTGACTCTTACAATCTAAACAATGTGAGATCAATCCAAAGAGAGTCTCCAAAGAGTCTACATTCAAAATTTATTTAAACACTAGGGATGTCCACTACTCTTTCTCATTCGACATATATGGTGTCTACTACAATATCCATATCATCAGCGAAGCATACGGGCTTACCGCAATTATTAAAGAATTGAATTGAATATCCTTACAACATCGTTCAATGTTGAACATCAACAAGGAAAGAGCATTGCCTTGTCCTTATTTTTTCCTGCATTCGAATGACTCTGACAGCGCTATTGATATTCAAACACTATAATTCACTCCATAAATCATAGACTGAATTAGTTTTATACGCTTCACTGAAAAGCTGTTTGAGTGACAGAAGTGGATTAATCACCTACATAAAAGACAGCCAGATGCAGCTGCCCCTAACATCTAGAACAGACACTATATTTAAACACCCCTAACATGGGATACAGATGCTCGGATAAGCTGTCCTGATAGAGACAACCCTCCCTTCCTGTCAGCATACAGGGTGCGGCAGAAAATAATGCGAAAATTTGTTCTATTTCTTTCAAATCTCATTTTCAAATAATTCAAGCAATAATATCAACATTTTCGAGTGCAGTTATCTTTATAAAGTCCTTTTAAAAAAATTTACTCCATTTTTTTAAAAACATCCTAGAGCCGACGCCGGAAGCCAGAGCATGCCTTTTGGACATAGTTCTCCGATATTGACTGCCATGGGCGTGTTATGGTTGACTTCAGGGTCTTCACCATAGGGTGTGATGTTTTGCAAGCTCGTGCTTCAACATACGCTCAAATCGAATAATCCAACGGATTAAGATCTGGACTGCTAGGGGCCACAAATCCTTTGGCCAAAAATTCATGTTATCGTTCAACCATTGTTGGGTTCGATTGGACGTGTGACACGGCACTCCATGCTGATGTAGGACAACGTTTTGGTCCTCGAAGAAGTTGGCCTTCATCCAGGGAAGCACTTGGTCCTTTAAAATACCGATATACACTTCGTTATTGATTTTAACTCCAGCATCAATGAAAACAGGCGGCATTTTCAAACTTTAGCCACACTTTAGCCGGAACGTTCTCCATTTTCTGCGGTGACATTGGCCACAGCATCGATGCTGAAAAGCTTTTCGTCGGAGAACAGGATTATCACTTTTTCCTTCTTCAACAAGGAAAGCAATCGCTTGGAACGAGTCACCCGCAGTTCCTTGACCCGGTCCGTTATCAAGTGATGTTTCACTCTGGCTCTGGAAAAGGTATGCAGGTCTTCTTTGGTGATTCCCCGCATGGATTTCTCCAAAATATTGGCTTCCTTTGCAAGTTTTCTTATAGAGCGCACCGTGTTGCGAGCAATTTTTGCACGAACCGCCCTACCACCCTACCACCTTGGCAATCTCTTTCGGCTTCTTCTGGGCGAGCAACAAACTGGTGATCACTTCTTTCGCGAACATTTTGACTAATTTTCAATAAAACAAATAGAATGTTTGGATGCAGCACTTGAAAGTAAACATAAACAAATACACTTTCGACAGAAATTAGTCACTAGCTACACAAATTAACCCAACACTCAAGTTTGAACATTTTCGCATTATTTCTTGCCGCACCCTGTACGGTTAAGATCCTCAGAAGATGTCCAACGTTCTGGGCGCCCAGCAATTTTTATAAACACCATCGTTTCTGTTTAATTTACCTTGACTCACCTTGATGGATTCCGGTTCTGTTTTTATTTTCATGTAATGAAGATAGGTGATAGAACCTAGGAATCAACATAAGCATTAGAATTGACGTTTGGAAATCTGGCGAGCTACGATGAGGAATAATTCATTTAAGACATTAAATGTCACCATGAATCGGATCCAGTTACTGATACGTTTCTTGACGAAGACACTTCTCGATCGCTCAACCGGCCACGTCCATGCAACCGTTGAAGATGGGAAAGATTTGGTATCTTCCCAAATCTTTTCAGTTCTTAGTAGACATCAAATGAAAACGGAAAGAAACAGTCGGGCAGAATAAGTAAACAGAATGCTCTTTTTGGTGTACAGAACAACAATTAAAAATTTACAAATGGTCGTCTGGAGCATCTAGTCTAAGAAGGTTAAGTGATGCTCCGTTTCTCTTCAAACGGTTGGGACTCAAGCATCATCTTTAGTCCTAGCATGGTATGGCTTATGGTTATAGCGCCATTACTTGCTCTCTGAAAAGATAAAAATGTCTGAGAGTGTGTTTTTCATATTACGATTGGAAAATGGTTTAGCATTTAATGCCGAACAAATTTTTGGAACTTTACTGCATAACAATACATCGTTGAGTGATTACAGCCTCGTAAAACGCAAATATCGTGACTGAATCGAACAATCCAGCTATTTCTTAAGTGGTAAGAAATTGTATTTGATCAACAGGATGACATAATGGAAAGAGCTCACCCAAGTTGTAGATCACAGCTGCTGAAATTTTCCGAAGGACGTGGTCAGCATTTTTTCTAGAATATCAAAAAATCGCCTTCTGACAAATATCTTTGAGTTCCAGATGGATGCCATCATGTTAGGTTTCCAGAGGGTGAACATCAGTATCGCAGTTGATTTGGAGGCTTATTGCCACGTAACCGAAGCAAACGTCAACACACACTCCGAACCACCAGATTCGCAGGAAGCGCTCTTCGCACAGTAACTATAGGAAAGGCTTGTAAGATGGAACACGATCCGTTTTTTGCTCGTAACATGTATAATTTTTATTTTTTCGCGGATGCAAAGACATCTTTCAAAAGAGTAGCTAAAAGGCTTCAACTTGGTTCAAGAAATTGATAATTTATAGTCATAAAAAAAGTTATGGCTCATTTTCGAATTCCATCGAAAATTGCAATCAAAAATGGCTTGTAAGATGGAACACGATTAGTTTTTGCTCGTAACATATGTATAATTTATATTTTTTCGCGGATGCAAAGACATCTTTCAAAAGTAGCTAAAAGGCTTCAACTTGGTTCAAGAAATTGATAATTTATTGTCATAAAAAAAAGTTATGGCCTATTTTCGAATTCCATCGAAAATTGCAATTTCAAAAAATGGCTTGTAAGATGGAACACGATTAGTTTTTTGCTCGTAACATGTATAATTTATATTTTTTCGAGGATCTTTCGAAAAAGGAACTAAAAAGCTCCAAGTTTGCCGACGGAACTGATTATTAATAGTCATAAAAATAAATTATGGCCTTTTTTCAAAATCCATCGAAAATTGAAATTTCAAAAAAAGTATTGTTATATTTCAATTAATTTCGATTCCATGGCATTTCCAAACATAAAAAATATCACTCATATGTTTTAAAACGAAAAAAAATGTGTTCCATCTTACAAGCCTATTTAACAGTGTTCCATCTTACAAACATGACTTCATAAACACAAAACAACAAAAAATTGTTTCAATTAACGATTTGTTTTGAAATGCTTTTGGATCATAAAAATACACCAAAAATGCTAGCCAATACAAATATTAACCTTTTGATATCGATGGGAAATTTCGACTTATTAAGCACTAGATATAATTGCTATTTTAATTATTCCAACACTTTCGAACATTGAAACCTGGAAGAGCTAAGCCGAATGAGTGTATTCACTCCAAAAGCAAATGAAAATTAAAGAGTAGTGTAAACGAGTTCCACCAACAGCAGAGGCACAGCCAGCGAATCGCGGCGGAAAATCGTCGCGGCGAGCCACATGGCGGTTATGAGCGCACAAACCAGCGCGATTGAAAAACGCATCGCGTCGGCTTGTGCGCTCCTATGTCGCCATGTGGATCTTGCGCGCGGCGATTTTCCGCCGCGATTTAGCTGCCACGGCGGCAAAAACGCTGCCGGTGGAGCCTAACGTCAGCGCGATTGTCTTGTCGCTGTGAATGTCAAAAGTGGTGCTGTTCCATCTTACAAGCCTTTCCTCTACTAGTTTAAAAAATAAACATTTGATTTGAATATTTTGTATCGAATACTGAACAGAACGTTTTTATTTGTGAAATTGATGAAGCAAAAGATAAACACGCCAGTTCAAAAGCGCGGTTTGCTGCGATCTTCCACAAATTGCTCCCGCCTCTAGGCAATGTCGAAAACAAATATGTTCCATAATTCCACACTAATATGTTTTCCGCTTCAATTTTCATTGCAATTAGGTGCTCGCCAAGCTGCTGCATTGAATTCGTTCTCCCCATTTCCATTATTGAATCAAATCCAGCAACAGAAATAATCTTCCATCACAGTTCATTAGACTTCATTTGCGAGCTCCATTTTCCTACAGTCAAACTTCAAAGCGGAGGAATTCCATCAGATTCCTGCCGGGCAAATAAATCATCGAATCATACGCTCGACAGCCGAAGAAAGCTCAACAACTCATACTCGATTTTGAATCTACACGCACGTACAGAATCTTGGGTACATGAGCTCTGCATTCTTCCGGTCGTCCGTTCGTCCCTTACTTCCAGACAGTGGAAAGAAATGAGAAAAATCCTCGCCGCGGCATAATTTGTCGTTTCTCCCATCTGAACCGGTTCAGTTGACTTGGAATGCCCCCATGTTCATTCAAGGACAAGCCAGCTATTCTCCCGAAAATGGCTTCCACACGCAGAAAGCGGTTCCGTTTTTCCTTTTGCTGCGGGGGTCATGCAAAGCAAATCCACTTTCGGATCACTTATTTCGTAATTGCCTACACAGTTGGGGTACCTCAGCTGTCTCCGACGACGCACGGTGCATTTTGGGAAGGAAGGGAGACGACTTATGATAATGATCAACACATCCACATGAACGTCAAGTGTAGCGTAATAGATTCTGTCGAGAGTAACCATGATGGGATTGGGATTGGATTGTCCCACGTGTCTATTTTTTCCATTAAGGAGTGTATCGAAAAGTAGTTATAAACATTCGATGCGTTATTACGCATAAACTACTGTATATATTTTTAGCGTGTAAGCGCCATTTGCTTTGTTTACATGTCAAAAATGATTATTCGGTTCATTCATTTCCGTTGATAAAGTTGTATTCAAAATGTCGCGAATTGAATTTGAGACTAAAAAGAAAAATCTGCACACTTGGTGCACCGAAAAGGGTGTTACTTACAACCAGATTGCGAAAAGAGTAAATGTTCACCCGGCAAGTGTAAAACGCATCATCGAAAAGTTTGGTAAGGAGTGCTCCCTCAAGGATTTACCAAGAAGTGGCCGGAAACCCGGCTCCAGCAACCCCGATTTGGACCAAAAAGTTGTGGATTATATTCAACGGAACAAATCTGCCTCTACTCGCGATCTAGCCAAGAAATTCAGGACCAGCATCGGAATGATTCAACGAATCAAGCGCAGGAATGACTTGAAGACGTACAAAAAGCAGAAAGTGCCCAAACAAACTCCGGAACAAAAGTCTCGTGCCAAAACCAGGGCTCGAAAGCTGTACAGCTGCATTTTGGACAATGTCGACCAGTGCATTTTGATGGATGACGAAACATACGTTAAAGAAGATTCAAGAACGCTACCGGGGCCGCAGTTTTATACTAAATCTGTTGGGGAACGTGTGCCAACCCGCAGATACGACTGTTGCGTGATGGTGAAATTCGGTCAGAAGGTGCTCATTTGGCAAGCTATTTGCACATGTGGCTTGCGTTCTTCAATTTTCTATACAAAAGGAACTATAAATGCTGAGATTTATCAAAAGGAATGTTTGAAGAACAGGTTGCTACCATTGTATAGAAAGCACCAGTCCCTCCTCTCTTCTGGCCAGATTTGGCATCGGCACATTACGCCAAATCCACTCTACAGTGGCTGACGGAGAATAACATCAAGTTCGTAGAAAAAGACATCAACCCACCAAACTGTCCCCAGTTGCGACCGATCGAACGCTATTGGGCAATAGTCAAGCGTATATTTAAGAAGGATGGTACAGTGTCCCAAAACATGACCGATTTTAAGAAAAATTGGGCAGCGGCATCCAGGAAGTGCACAAAGGTCACTGTGCAGAACTTGATGGCAGGTGTCAAATCAAAGGTACGGGCATTCTACAGAAATGAACATGATGACTAGTTTTTCCGTTTGGATCTTTTGTAAACATGTTAAGCTATAATAAACTGAAATAGTATGTTAATTTTAACCATGTTTTCATGATAATTTTATTATTTGGAAGTTTATAACTACTTTTCGATACACTCCTTATGTTTGCGACATCTAGGATGTGAAATGAACGACAAATCATAGAAAAAAAAATTAAAAGTTCTGTAACCTTACAATAGTACCAAAAAAATAAAACATTAAAAGTATTGTTTATGATAATAAGATGACAATAGAAGTTATTGTTTCCACAATAGAATCTAATGTAAATTGAGACATCGACAAAAGATTAAGGGGGTGGTTACGTATCATAACTATGGAAAAAATCATTTTTCTTTTAACAAATTTGAGTCAATTTCAATTGAATCCATTTTTTCACAATTGTTAAAAGTTCTAGCATATGGGATAAATAGTAACGTTTGCATTAAAAAAAATTGACAAAAATTGACGATTTTTCATGGGTTTACCTTCACCCGCACGGATGAAACTACCTATGCAGCATCAGTCCTAGTAACCCATGAGTTGACAGACAAAATTTGACAGCTCTATCAGTTGAACTCTAACTGTGATGGTAAAAACAATCAGAAGTGCGCCGAGTCGAAAATGGACATCGTGCGGCACTTTGTGGACGCCGGATACGTCCGTTCCGGGATTTACAACATCTTGGCACTATTAGACAACAATCAGAGCAAAATAAAGCTCCAACGGATGCTGAAGATGAAGATAGAGAAAAAGGTGGGTACATTGCTGCGTGCGCTTGGCCGGGAGGTCGGTTCAACCGGCCAAACAGTGAAAAAGTACCTGGCGAACATGAACATACATGTCGGGAAGTGGAAGTGGCAGGGGAAGACGCAGTGGCAGCGGCTGGATAAGATGGTCAACTAGATTTTTCAGACGAATCGCGACGTGGTGGTGGTGATGGACGACGAAACCTATCTCACCGTGGATGGCAACGACTGGCAGGGCACTTCGTATTTTACTTCCTCCACGAAAGAAGTAAGCTCTGAGGTGAAGTTCATTTCACACACCAAACTTCCCAAGAAGGGGCTGACAATCAGCGAGAAGCCGCTCTTCTTTCACTCCGGACAGGCCGTGAACGGGGAAATTTAAAGTACGAAATGCCAGCCGGAAGTTGCGTCGTTCATCAAGAAACACCATAAGGGTGCAGACGCGGAGTTCTGGGCGGATCTGGCGTCGGCCCACTACTCAAAGTGATCGTTGGAGGAGATAGAGCGGCTGAATATCGATGTGGTACCCAGGTTGGCGAACCCATCCAACGTTCGCCAGCTGCGTCGCATCGAGAATTTCTTGGCCAACCTGTAGCGTAAGATCTACTCCAACAATTTTGTCACAGAAACTGAGGAGGAATTGATGAATTAAACGGAGAATGAACTCAAGAACATGCCTACACGCATGTTTTCGTCCGCCTTGGCGAATGTTCCGGTTAACTGTCGGAAGGCCGCTCGCAAGGGCGTAGATTTTTTTGCAAATAAGCTTAAATAGTTAGCTTCCATGGGAAATTTATCCAAAAAACAATTTATTTTATAACCATCCATAAAAAGTCAATTTTTTTTATGCAAACGTTAGAAGAAGCTGATGGAAAACAGGCAACTCTGGTGGAAATGGTGGCGAATTCCGTCATCATGCGCTTCTACATCCGTCACCAGGATCTCGAGATACAGCTTGTACAAGATATTCATCTGTCTGTCAGTCTGTCTGTCTGTCAGACGAAAACTACTGAACCGAATGACGTGTATTATTGTATGGAAGGGTTTTTGGGGACGGGAAAGGTTCTTATGATAGTTAAATACCCCTCTCTTCTCTGAAAGGGGAGGCTCCCATTTAAATCAAACACAAATTTCCGCATAACACGAAAAACTAATCAAGCAAAAGAAACCAAATTTAGCATATGGAAGTTTTTGGAAGTGAAAACTGTTTCTATGGTGACACAAGACCCCTCCCCTATCTGGACGGAGGGGCCCCCATACAAATGAAGCACACATTTCTGCATAACTCGAGAACTAATCAAGCAAATGGAACAAAATTTGGCATGAGGAGGTTTTTGAAGGAGAAATATTTTTATGGTGGTTTGAGGCCCCTCCCATTCCAAGAAGGGGGGGATCCCATCCAAATGAAACACAAATTCTGACATAACTCTAGAACTAATCAGGCCAATTGAACCAAATTTGGCATGTGGAGATTTTTGAAGGCAAGAAATGATTCTATGGTCGTTCGAGACCCCTCCTCTCTGGAAAGAGGGGCTCTCATCCAAATGAGACACAAATTTCAACCAAACATGAGAATCAATGAGGTAATTAAAACACGAAATGTGAAGCATGAAGCATGTTCTGATAGAAGTTTAAACCACTTCTTAGAAAGAGGGATGCTTGAGCTTCTCTCGGTGCTACATTTTGTACAAGAAGTTAATTTAAGGTTATACAAGAAAAAATTACGTTCAAACTGACAGGATTCGGCTTAGTTTGAAAATAAAATAACCGATCCGAGGGTTAAATTAAAAACACTCACCCCTTTTTTTCTTGCAGAAAATTATTTCGTTTAGTTCTTCGGACGGATCGAAGTGTGCTTTTACCGCAAACGGGTTGTCAGTTTCGGCAGCGACGGTAAAGTGAAGTGCTATAATCGGTGCAGTGGAAAGTGTTGAAATTTTCTGGAAAAGTCCTCGATCCGGGGCGAAAATTATGGTTGAATCTTTCCGGGGAGGCCATTTTTTTCTTGGATGGCTTCTTTACAGTCGTTTGTTGATGTTGCCTTTTTTGTGCGACCAACGATTGGCGGCTGGTCGGCACAAGGGGCAAGACAGCTCCTCATCGCGAGCAAATTCAGAGTTGCTTTTGAGGTACCTCGAGTAACCCTCGTTGCTTAGCAAGCGAGCACTGTCATTTGTCTTCTCTCTGTTTCTGCACAGCAGCTGTCAAACCATCCGACGCTAGTACATGAGCTCTCGACACTTTCAATTTTGTTTTTAGTTTCTCTATTAAACTATTATTATTTTTGAAAACAAACAACATTCACTTAAACTACATATATGATTTGCTCGTACAATTTGATATCGTATTTACTACTATTTGTGTAAAACTTTGCCTCTTTGCTATTTTCATTACTTGTTGTGTTGTTGTGGTTTAATAATTATTTTATAGGAGACATCTATTGTTTGGTGATTTTTTTGTAGGTCCAATCGTCATTTTGAGCCAGTCGAATGTTAACTGTTATCACTCAGTTTTTGTTTACTTTGTTCCTATGAATATTGTTTTTCAGGAGATCTTCGATATTGGTTTGCTGTGTGCCATATGTAATCGTTTTCAACATTTTTGATCACTCGTGGCGCTTGTCGGGCGTGCCCCAGTAGTGGTCCTCTTTCTCTTGATCCTTCATTTCTGTGACACGTGTGTGGGGTCATGGAGTTCTCTGCATCTCCAATTAAAACGTTGAAGGCCGTTTTATTTTGAGATCGATATTTCAACGTATTTCTATATTCGTTGAGACTCGATATTTCAACGTATTGCTTTATTTCATTGCGGTAAGCCCCCCGCAGATGTGAGAAGCCTCAGCAGCATCACTGCTGTTGGTTAAAATCGGTTCTCAGACCCGAAATTTCAACAAAATATACAAAGCAGATATAAAGCATTTATTCTTGTGAGAGCCCTTCAAAAGCATCCCTACTGTTGGTTTGAATCAGTCCTCAAACTCGACATTTTAATATAATTTGGTGATCTAATGATTTGAACCCTCCCTGGGCATATGGTATGATTGTACTTGCCACACAATCATACTAATGCAAAAATGGTACCTGGCTTCGAAAGCTCTTAATTAAAAACTGCGGAAGTGCATTAAGAACACTGAGTTGAGAGCAAGCAATACGCTTGAAAACGCTTAGAAGAGAGGAGAGAGAATGATTTAAACTATTCATTCTCATGAGTGGCCCCAATAGCAATCTCACTGTGGGTTTAAATCGGTAATCAAATCTAATATTTCAATGTTTTATTTTATTCCATTGAAAAAAAAAACCACCCACACTTGTGAGTGACCTCAACAGCATCCTTACTGTTGGCTTAAATCGGTACTAAAATTTGTATAATTTTACTGTGCATCTCTGTGCAGAGATTAAACCGGGAACATATTCAAATATCTTATTCGCTGCCGACGTCAGTTGAATTCAGCACATCGTTTACCAAAACGGATCTCGCTGCAAACCAAATCATTTTATCCAACATCCCGGAAGTGATTCCTCTTGGAAGTACAGAGGTGTTCTCGGCTTCCAAACACATTTCCACCCTTTCTTTGATTGACCTGCATTCGTGGGGGTTGGCGCCTTAGTTTGAGAATACCAGTGTTTACACATTGAGGGTGTATGCTAGTCCCAAACATGATCTGTTGGTTTTCTTAGGTTAGGTAAGCTTGACTGACTGCACGTATCAATGGATGCTACTCCGTGATTGATCAAAATCACTGGAATTGTACAATGAATCAACTGAATTTGGCTGGGAGTAAGCGGTCATTCTCACTGTACACGTTTCAGTGACTCCATTTCTATAATAATCAATAACGGTGCCGGCCACTTCCTTGCAATCAGGTGGGAATAGGGAAGGAAAATTAGTATGACCTTTGCTGTTTAGGGACCGTGTTTACCACTGCATCCCCACAAACGTCACAGAGAGGAGGTTTTTCTATGCTAGTAGGGTGGAGGCTCGATGGATCAGGATTCACCTTGATAAAGGGTGATACGGTCAAAATTTGGTCAAGGGAAAACGCGTGTAATTCGGTGAAATCATTTATTTAAAAAATCAAATTAAATTTCTTTTTCAAGTTCAATTAGTATAAAATTCAGGAAAAATATTCAGTTAGGCTTCCGCTTTTCCAAATCCGATTTGCCGGGCCTTACGCTTGACCCCTGCCATCAGATTTTGTACAGCCACCTTGTCCACCTTCTTCGCCGCAGAAAGCCAGTTTGCCTTGAACTGCTGCTCGTCCTTAGCAGTTTTTTGGTCTTCTTTAGGTTCCGCTTGACAATAGCCCAGTATTTCTCAATTGGGCGGAGCTCTGGCGTGTTAGGAGGTTCTTGTCCTTGGGAACCACCTGCACGTTGTTGGCGGCGTACCACTCCATGGCCTTTTTACCGTAATGGCAAGATGCCAAATCCGGCCAAAACAGTACGGAACAACCGTGTTTCTTCAGGAAAGGCAGCAGACGTTTATTCAAACACTCTTTCACGTAAATTTCTTGCTAGACAGTCCCGGAAGCTATGAAAATGCTGCTTTAAAAGCCACAGGTACAGATGGCTTGCCAAACCAGATATTTCTTTGCGAACTTTGACAGTTTCGTGTGCTTGAAAATATCTGCTACCTTTCCCTTCCTTCTGCCGTATAAAACTCCTGTCCCGGAAGCTGCTTGTAGTCGGCTTTGACGTTGGTTTCTGTCGTCCATTACCACGCAGTCAAACTTCGTCAGCATCGTCGTACAGCCTCCGGGATCGCACTTTGGCCGTCGTATTTTGTTTATCATCGCGATTTGGAGTCACTACCTTCTTGTAAAGTCGATAGTCCGGCTCGTTTTTTGGCTCGATGCACGGTTGTAGACGATACACCCAGCTTATTTGCGGCATCTCGAGAGATAGGTTAGGGTTTCGCTTGAAACTACCGGCAACTCTCTTTGTCGTCTCAGCGGCTTCCGGTTTTCGATTTCCCCGATCCAGACTTCCTGGCTGTCGACAAACGTTCCCCATACACTTTAATTACATTTGTAACGGTTGATTTGGCAACTTTTAGCGATTTTGCCAACTTTGCGTGCGAGTAGCTCGGATTTTCGCGATGCGCGAGCAAAATTTTGATACGCTGCTCTTCTTGCATGGACGGCATTTCGACAACTGAAGAGTGAATTCCAAAATCAAAATAGGAGCAACATTCTACACACACACACCTTCAAAATGAGGGGTGTTCAGGTTTTTTAAATGCAAAATTGAAAGAAATACGTCAAGTTGATATTGACCAAATTTTGACCGTATCGCCCTTTAGGTGATGTGATCATATA
>JASCZW010002843.1:0-81260 GCA_034211315.2 Aedes japonicus | reverse complement strand
GAAGCTCGTTTTAAGTAAAAATTAAATCCAAGGCTTCGTTTCATTTAGAATTGAAATGCTTTGCTCATATTGCCTTCAAGGATACCACGTACGGGAATTTTGTCAGATGCATGTATTTTTGACATCATAAATGACTGTACTTGTAACAATCAATACGGAAGGAAATTTGTACGAAGGCCTAAATTCATTGCAGGTATCTAAGCTAGCTAAAATGTTGAAATTGCCCAGAAATATTGCAGGATGCTATCAAACATTGACGACGACGGGAAGCTCACACCGTTCGAGTGGAACTTCATTTGTTTGACTGAAACGGTTCAACAGACTGCGACGCTGCAGTGTTCCGGCGCTGCCTGCGCTGCGAGAGAACTTCTGGTAGCGAATTGCCGGTCGAGCTGCGAAACAGTCAAATCGACCATGTGTCAGAATAGTGCGGTTAAATTGCGCTCATATTTATCAGGCGCCGAGTTCGACGGGCAGTTCGATGACGAGATGAAATCTATGTCGGCATGATCCCCGGCAAATTCAGTCAAAAATTTTACTTATAATGGTTTGGGGATGTTCCAGCGAATTTAAATTTGTTTTTGCCGATAAATCGCACGAAAAATTCATATAGGCATTTAGTTGCGGCAAAACGAGTTTTCGTCATAAATAAGACAATGACCGGAACTACACAAAGCATAAATCTTCCAAAAATGAATTTTGCCAGTTCATTCGATCCCACGACCATCCCGTAATGCCTTTGGGCCGGATTTGGCAAGCTGTCATTACAGCAAAGTCGTTCAAGAATGGTATGCAGAGAAAGCGGGTCTAGGTTGTTCCAAAAACCTTAACCCACCCAACTTCCAGTTCCATTCCCGTATTGAGAAATACTGGGCACCGCGAAGAGGAGACTCAAGGCAGCGGCGTTAAGGAAGACATCAATCAGATGAAGACCTGATGGGAATAAGATAGCCAAACGATGATTCATAAACCATTTGATCCCAAATCCCAAACGCCATCTTAAAGTTTTAAAACTTAAAATAAAATATTTTATTTAGTGCCATTAGTATTAGTAACGCTTGCTTCAGATAGAATTGGAACAAAAACAATTGCCTGTATTTCAGTTATTTATTATTGAATTCAAGATCTTTTTTATACAAATGTAGCGTTTTCTTCTTACTTTTAAGAAAAATACGGATAAAATTATTCGTCACGGTTTCGAAGGAATTCGATTTTTCCGAACGGCCATTACGGCGCACACCTTCTTCGTCCATCGTTTAGCTATCTTATTCCATCAGGTCTTCATCTGATTGATGTCTTTGACAACTTTTCCCTTTGCCTTGAGTCTCCTCTTCATGATTGCCCAGTATTTCTCAATAGGGCGGAACTGGGGGCAGTTGGGTGGGTTAAGGTTTTTCGGAACAACCTAGACCCCTTTCTCTGCATACCATTCTTGAACGACTTTGCTGTAATGACAGCTTGCCAAATCTGGCCAAAACATTACGGGATGGTCGTGGATCGAATGAACGGCAAAATTCGTTTTTGGAGACACTCTTTTGGTATAGTTCCGACGTCATTGTCTTATTTGTAACGAAAACTTTCGTTTTTTGCCACAGCTGCAAATGCCCTGCCAAATCATGAATTTTCGTGCAAATTTGTCGGCAAAAACAAATTTAAATTTGGCTGGAACATCCCCCGAGCCGTTGCCAAGTAAAATTTTTTGACCTGGGATTTGCCCGAAGTCAGCCTTGACATAGGTTTCATCGTCCATCAGAAGACACCCGTCGAACTTGGTCAGCACCTGGTCGTATAGCTTCCGAGCACGGATTTTGGCCACACTATTCTGTTTTATGGTCCGATTTGGCTGTTTGCTAGCTCGATACGACTTAATTCCTTCCCGGATTCGAGTTCTCCTCACGGTACTATGGGCAGCACCGAATTTTCTGGCCAAATCACGGTCTGACAGACCAGTTTCCGGTCCACGCAGTTTTCGGTCGACAGTTCCACTCCGACGATTGGCTTGAGGCTTCCGAATCGTCGTCAATGTTTCCTTATACCGTTTGATAACGCGCCATACGGTATTTCTGGGCAATTTCAGCTGTTTAGCTAGCCTAGATGCAGACCACAATGGATTTTCCAAATAACTGTGCACAATTTTTCCCTTCTTTCGGCTTCCATGTTGATTGTTTACAAAGTACAGTCGATTTGCGGAATGTCAAAAATACATACGTGAAGCTGACAAAATTCCCGACACGTGGGTGCCAAGAACTTCCAAATCCGTCCACCAGGAGCGCCACAATATGAGCAAAAGCTTGTTCCAATTCTAAATGAAGCAAGCCTTAGTTTAATTTTTTACTTAAAACTGAGCTTCTTTTGCTCCCATATAAATCTGTGGATGAAATAGACCTGTGCGCCGATCTTATACTTCTGCTTCTAATGGTGTTTCCTAAGCGGCCCCTCCGCGCTCTTTCTCGAATATACATGCTTGTCATCATTTGTCTGATACCCTGATCATAGCATTCCCCCCTTTCGAAGTTAGTGCAATTACATTCAGTTATTAGAAAATGAGTAAACCAGGTATTTTGAATATTTCTTCCATAAAACAAATGGACGAATAACAACATAAGTTGCGAAGAAAATGTAAAGTGTACTTTTAGTCTTTTCCCTTAGATAGCAAGTTAGAAGCCTAAGAGTGAATAGCCAGTATCACACCTGATGTTAGTGCCTTTATATAAACGTTCTACGACGTGACAGTGAAAAAAATACTTTCACTACTAGTCAAATTCTTGGTCTCACATGCATGTTTATAGCATGAGATACACCTTCTCACCGCCGACAAGGTGGAAAATTTGACCCACGAGAGGGATGACTTTAATTCAAAAGACAATTAAAGCAACGCTAACTGATACAGAGAAGAATTGTTCTATGGCTTCAAGGCTATTTGCTTCCCTACGCGGACCCTCCGCGTCCAACTCTTTTCATGAATCCTTAGCCTTTAATTTTTTGCCAGCATCCGTTCTAAGTAACACTTTTCGATGACCTTTGCTCAGATCGAGAGGTCTGATCTCTAGCTAAATAATATGTTGTTAGAGTTAATGCTTTGATCACGGCTGACGTATAGACCGCACATTTAAATTACAATATATATTTGAAATTACCTGAAACATCAGGACTTATTAGTTACTCACAATCATGATCAAAACACACACCCTTTTCAATAATGAAGCGAACAAAAAGATTATCAATGATACCAACTGTATAGGTATATTTGATATTCAATCAATGACAATTAGAGAATAAGCAACAATCAAAAAACTGTCATGCAAATAAAAAGGGCACATTTTGTCGGTTCCCTAAATTATTTGATAACAGTTATTTGTAGGCTGTTCCTAGCTTCGTCTAAGAGTGAATTGCGGCTAAACCGGCCATCAACACACCTTCTTCAGTGCCTTCAAATAAACGTACTACGACGTGGCAATTTAAAGAAAGAAGAGTGTGATACTGTCACTGCTGATCATGTTCTTGGTCTCTCATGCTGGCTTTTTGCATGAGATTAGCCGTCTCACCTATGACAAGGTGACAACCATGATCTTTAAGAGGGTAAGGCCAAGACATCAGACCTAAAACATCTAAAACTTCATGATCGTAGACTTTGCATGGACCATCCCAGGGACATCAAATAAGAAATCGGTTCTTTCCAGGGTTACAAAACGCCAAACGGTCCTTTACAGAACCACATAATATTTAAAAAAAAAAAGTGATGAATTTAAGGAGTTAATCGATTATACAGCAACATATACTCAAATGAAAACATTTCATTTACTGTCGAATGGAAATGTACTTATGGTTGCACGTTGGTTATAATGTAGATGAGCTGTTGTTTGTTCAAGGGTTATGAAGTATTCGATAGGTTTTTGTGTTAACCCACTTACCAAATGAGCTATCTGCAACCTCTTCATACTCACGCTCATGCTAGGAAAAATATGCCCAAACTGAATTGATTCCACGCATGAGAGTAAAAACCTGTCTCATCGAATGCGTCACTAGCCAGAACATATGAGTTGACCTAAAAACTTTCACCTAAACGGGCCGATTGTAAATTCCGAGGCCCGTTCCGCCACTTGACTCCTCGACCCTTCTCAGTGGGGAAAACAAACATCTACCTCGATGAATGCAAACAAAATTCCACCAAACCATCAGCGATCAAAACCGCACTCGGCTTCACCTCGTGTCAGGTCGTCGTCAAAAACAGAGATAACATGTGACCTAGAACTTCCATCCATTCAAATTCACCCGTTCGCCAATTCCCCAAGCGGTGAAGGTTGTGAATGTTGTGGAAGGGAGCTCAATTGAATTGGGAATAAATTAACACTATGTCATCATTCTGTCACTCGCCAGCCAGTTTGGATTTTGCCTCTGTTCACTGGAACTCTTCTCCGGGGTTGGCTGTGTTGAATTACAGCATGGTTCAATGCCTCTGAGGGCATCGCCAACGCGCCACCCACCCCTCCCACGGTGGCGCGACGTCACGAATCATCACTGAGGTTAGCGATTCGTTTGATTGGAGAGACTGCTGCCCAGGTGTGAGGGTGTGATATTTTGCTTGGCAAAGTGACAGACAGACGACTAACACTCACACACACACACACACTCACAATGACACACTGACGGATGCGGCGGTGGATGTTATCAAAGTCACCCTTTCGTTGGAGATTTAGGCCGCCCACGATGATTTCAGGATTTCAACTCTTCCCAGGAATACCGAAACCGCTCCAGCGATTTTGTGACAGGTTCGTGATGAAGTTGCAAATTAAATATCAGAAAGTCGGTGCGAAAAAATATGCTCCGACAGGGAATGTTTTGACAGTCGTCATCGTCGGTTGGGGATTGGTTAGCATTCCGGTGGGTGGGTGAAGCTGTTTTTCGGAAAAAGCGCAAACGTCAAGAATGTTCCCGGCGGAATATGAGCCATCACACCGAAACACGATGGACTGGAATGGGGCGGCGGCGGTAACGATGACTACCCAAGGTTCTTCAGGAACGTGAAACTTGGTTGATAAAAATGAGTGAACTTTGATTCAACCGGCTGGCGATGGAGCCAAGAAGAAGCTTTCCGTCTTTGTGCTGAGATTCTTCCTTTAATGAATTGCATTTGGCAAGACAAGCTGTTTTTCGCCGCTAACAAAGCGTACAAATTAAGTACAAATTGAGTTTTATGCTCGGCAAGAAAAAATATAAAACCAGTGAACCTTGAAATGCATCGGAAACTTCTCTATTAAACGAAACAATTCCAGCACAAACCACTTGCTCTTGACAGCTCGTTCGGGGAATCGGTGCTGCCAAGGAAACGACTCACCATCGCAACCACCACCGTTTGGAATTCGCCGACCCAGAAGAAGAAGCAACCTGAACAAAAAGAGGCAAAAAATCGATCATACTTGAACACGAGAACCAGGACAGGCAGTCACAATACCATATAGCTATACCGACCGGCAGCAATTCCATTCGATGCAGTCTCAATTCAAAGTGCAAGTGCAAGTGCACTCCTTCCGCTTGAACCCACCCCGACCCCCTAGGATCATTGGAAAGAACAATGTCAATGGAGTATATGAACTAAGGAGTGTGTTCCGAGACAGCCTTCATAACTGGCGCCCTTTTGGTCTCTTCTGGGGCGGGCCTCTCCTGCGCCGGAGGATACTTATTTCGTGATACTGTACTCGTCGAGGCTCGCACTTGAAACTGTTTGCGCATCTGTTTCCTCTATTGTTCTTCTAATAATGACCTCGTCGTCGTCGTCGTCCTTGTCGTAAGTGATGATGATGAGGACCAGGAGGGAAAGACTAAGGACAAAAGATGTAGTAGGTACGAGACGGATGTGGAATTGTTTTGCTTTTGGTGTAAATAATGAATTCGCCTCCTAAGCAAACTGGTCGTGTTTTAGTCATAATAGTAAAGGGTGTACGGAATCAAATTGCGACACACACATATATTCGGCAAAGTTCGCCCGTTCAACCAATCATCTTCAAACTTTCAGGGAGTAAGATGAAACATGTTATGAATATTTGCCCATGTTTGTTCTACTGAATTTCAATTCCATATCCAAATGCACAAACGTTCTTCTTTACACTACTCATAAAGTCCTGTACAACATTTGGACCAACTTTTCGATTTTTGCGTGGCAATCCATTATTTCTTCATATCTTCCTCCGATTTCACTTCCTTATGATGCTTCAGAAGTGCCTGCTTCATGATGGCCCAGTATTTTTCAATTGGCCACAGTTCCGGTGCGTTCGAAGGTTTGAGATGCTTCGACACGAAATTTACCTCCTTACCGTAGGACCATCGTAGGACTATCGCAGGACCATCGTGTGACCTCAGAAGAGGAAGTAGACGCTTTTGGAAGCATTCCTTTAGGTACACCTGCCCATTGGCCGTTCCAGTTGTCACGAATAGGGTGCTCCGCTTTCCACACGCAAATTGCATGCCAAGTCATATATTGTTTGGCAAACTTTGACATCTTCTGCTTTCTAACGTCCTCAGGGACATTGAATTTATGATGAGCAGTGAAAAACTGGAGCCATGGAAGCTGCCGGAATTCTGCTTTTACATACAGCGATTCCACGGGAAAAGAATAGAGTTGAAAAAAAAAGTTGTCAGATTTTGCTCAAAATCGCTTGGTATGTTTTTCATCGAAAATAATTAGACCCGTATTTTTTTTATTTTTTTATTAGGGTGAACATGTGTCAGGGCGGATCCGGTCGTCAAAGGATGAACACAAATGCTTCCCTGCACGCTTGCGACAAAAACTAACACGTCCTGACACGTCAGGAAAGGAGATGGTGTCGCAGGTAGCCGTCGGGGTTGGTGAATGTTCTTCTCTGGCACTTGTGGAAAGCGAATTAACTCTCTTGCGCTGAAAAGGGCGGATTGGGTTCGTCAAAGCAACAACTCGATTGCCGGCAGACTGTATATACCGGCAGGACTGGATCGCTCCTTCTCGGGTGGACAGCAACAACGACGTCTCGTCTCTAATGATGGTTAAAGAAAAGACTAGCCGCTAATGCTTTCTCCAAATATATTTATTCCTCTTCGTTGTTTACACTTTGAATAACGACATAAAACTGAACAATGTTCTGTGGGCTGTGCCACTTTTATACTTAAATTTATTGCGTTGGAACCGGCAGTCCGGCACCTAAGCACGCATAGAAGGCATGCACGATGAAAAGTGCCGATCACGTGAGTCGCTAATGCATGATGAAGAATCACGAATTGATCACGTGGTTGCTAATGGCTGCTGCTGTTGTCGTTCGCGTTTAGGCGTGAACAACATGTTCAATATAGGGTTACCAGAAAAATCGACAAATAATTTATGTAGTTAAATTTACTAAAATGGTCAAAATATTCGTTTTTTATGATATCTGAAATGTTGGACCACAACGACTATTTAATTTTTTTATGAAAATTCAACCATTTTTACATTACATGTCAAAAAATTATAAATGTTCATCAAGCCGTTTTTGATTTACATTTTTTTGAAAATTTCAAGGTTTTCGAATGTTATGTAAAAATGGTTGAATTTTCATAAAAAATATTCAAATAAATAGTCGTTGTGGTCCAACATTTCAAAAATCATAAAAAAAGAATATTTTTAACAATTTAACAAATTTGAGTACATTTATTATTTTAACCAATATTTTGAGAAAATTTTTCGAGGTACGTGCGCAAAATCTTCACAACGATTGCACATGTGCTGGTGAAACTTACACAGCGTAAACAAATACACATTGAACTAATTCCACTCAAAATTTCAATAGAAAATAACCAACGGGTAAAAAGTTACAGCCACTTACAAGTGGTGCAATTTGATTCCGTACAACCTTTAAAAGTTACGGGTTTCGGAGTCCATAAATTTAAGTAAATTGAAGATTTAAAATTGATGCGATTTTGTTTAGAGATGAACGCCTTTCGTACTTTTAAAGAAGGGCTACGGATTTTGATTAGTTGAAAACATTAGAACGCTTCGAAAACCGCTTGGGCCTATCGATGGAATGGAAAAATGGCTAAGGAAAAAAACGACGAATTTCAAAAGATGCATAAAACTTTCCATCGTCCAATTAGGAGCCAAAGCTTGTGAAAATAACTAAATTGTTTGGAATCACGCATGTCGCACACCTGTTTTCTCGCTTAAAATTACATACAGTATGTCGTAAATTTATGCTGAGTTCTAGTATTCTTCATATGTCCGTTGGAAATCGCAGAAAATTACAATTTTTTTTTCAAACTTAGGGGATTCAGTGGGGCTGAGTTGTATACATTTTTTGGAATCTCACGAAGATCTTGTAGGTTACAAACTGATGATACGTATAAATAAACGTATAGTTCAATAACCTTGTTCCGTATATATAACTGAATTAGCGGCAATACACCTGACGCTAGAAACTATACCCCAATTATAAATCTTCAGCGCTGAAGCATACGTCATCATCAAGGCATTGGAATACTGCCCTATAGGGCTAAATGTTATGTTCAGTGATTCCAGAAGCGTCTTAGAAGCCGTTGCAAACAAAAATTCCTGCCACCCGTGGATAATTAAAATTAGAAAAATGCAAAATGCAAAACAAGGCAACACAGCACTGTGTTGGGTACCAGCACATATTAACATAACCGGCAACGAAAGAGCGGATAAATTAGCAAAAGAAGGTTCGTCTATAGGAAACCCAATTAACTAGAGGGCTAGTTAATTCCCGGATAATATCCACCTGTTGCGATACATGGAACTGCAGCACTAGGAAACTGCGACGAATCCAACAATAGACTCCTCAACCGCGTTATTACGAGGTTAAGAATTGGACATACCAGACTAACACATGGGCATCTCGCAAGAACGGAAGATCCAGTCATGTGCCCCTCATGCGGAACAAGAATCACCGTAGATCATATAATGATAGACTTCCGACTGTATGGCAAGGAAAGCAAAAAACAGCAACTGAGCACTTCGATACAAGACATGCTAGGCGACGACATGAACACCTTTCAAAAAACCATGGACTTCTTAACTGAAACAAAACTGCAAATGCTTGTTTAATCCTTCCACCACAACCAACTTAATGCAAGGTAGCACTTTATCGATGAGTACGAAGCCACATGTTCAAAACTGTCAAATTTAACGTCAGCAGTTTTATCACATATAAACCAGCGAGTTCTACAATAAATGATCAGTTAACACTTCCACACAAAACCCCAAAATGGATAACGACGATTCGAAGCAAGCCAAGCAGAACGGAGACCAGGACATCACCATCATCCAAACCTAAGAGGTACACACCGGTATATTGACAGATCACGATATGAAGCTGAATATAATCGCCATCATGGTTGGGATGCAACTTTGAATCACCATAATAAAAACGATAAAAAAACAGTGGAAACTTCAGCTATTTGGTCCTTGAGACTGGTAAAGACTGGTTCTAATGAAAATACAAGTGCTGCTAAGTGTTTTATCTTCGCGTTATGGGTCCCTTCTCTATAGGTCCTTGAATGGGTGCCTTCTTATTGTTCGATTGTAGGCAATGAGCGAGCGGACTCGCTTGCAAAAGCTGGCACTATTAAAAGCTTTATTTATGATCGGAAACTCGCCTCCAAATTTTTTTTTTTTTTATTTATCGTCAACAGTCTCTCGTTAGGTGGCAGCATAAATGGAGTTAAGGATATTTGGGGCAATGGCAATATGCTATGGGATGAGAGAAGGTGTTGAAGAAATCTCGCCTGGTGTCGAAGAAGTCTCGCCTGATGTCCTATCATCAAACTTTGAACGCTCATTTATACCGTGTTGAGCTAAGCGACACCAATCTCTATGAATAAGGACAACCCGAGTAGCACACGTGTTGCCATTCAGTTGAGATAACATAAATATGACTTGCTAAGTCATAATCAAGTTACTACAACTAATTATGATCATAGTGTGCTACTTGGGAAGGTTAAAGGGCGATACGGTCAAAATATGGTCAATATCAACTTGACGTATTTCTTTCAATTTTGCATTTAGAAAACCTGAACACCCCTCATTTTGAAGGTGTGTGTGTGTAGAATGTTGTTCCTATTTTGATTTTGGAATTCACTCTTCAGTTGTTAAAATGCCGTCCAAGCAAGAAGAGCAGCGTATCAAAATTTTGCTCGCGCATCGCGAAAATCCGAGCTACTCGCACGCAAAGTTGGCAAAATCGCTAAAAGTTGCCAAATCAACCGTTACAAATGTAATTAAAGTGTTTGGGGAACGTTTGTCGACAGCCAGGAAGTCTGGATCGGGGGAAATCGAAAACCGGAAGCCGCTGAGACGACAAAGAGAGTTGCCGGTAGTTTCAAGCGAAACCTAACCTATCTCTCCGAGATGCCGCAAATAAGCTGGGTGTATCGTCTACAACCGTGCAGCGAGCCAAAAACGAGCCGGACTATCGACTTACAAGAAGGTAGTGACTCCAAATCGCGATGATAAACAAAATACGACGGCCAAAGCGCGATCCCGGAGGCTGTACACGACGATGCTGACGAAGTTTGACTGCGTGGTAATGGACGACGAAACCTACGTCAAAGCCGACTACAAGCAGCTTCCGGGACAGGAGTTTTATACGGCAAAAGGAAGGGGAAAGGTAGCAGATATTTTCAAGCACACGAAACTGTCAAAGTTCGCAAAGAAATATCTGGTTTGGCAAAGCCATCTGTACCTGTGGCTTGAAAAGCAGCATTTTCATAGCTTCCGGGACTGTCAACCAAGAAATTTACGTGAAAGAGTGTTTGAATAAACGTCTGCTGCCTTTCCTGAAGAAACACGGTTGTTCCGTACTGTTTTGGCCGGATTTGGCATCTTGCCATTACGGTAAAAGGCCATGGAGTGGTACGCCGCCAACAACGTGCAGGTGGTTCCCAAGGACAAGAACCCTCCCAACACGCCAGAGCTCCGCCCAATTGAGAAATACTGGGCTATTGTCAAGCGGAACCTAAAGAAGACCAAAAAAACTGCTAAGGACGAGCAGCAGTTCAAGGCAAACTGGCTTTCTGCGGCGAAGAAGGTGGACAAGGTGGCTGTACAAAATCTGATGGCAGGGGTCAAGCGTAAGGCCCGGCAATTCGGATTTGGAAAAGCGGAAGCCTAACTGAATATTTTTCCTGAATTTTATACTAATTGAACTTGAAAAAGAAATTTAATTTGATTTTTTAAATAAACGATTTCACCGATTTACACGCGTTTTCCCTTGACCAAATTTTGACCGTATCACCCTTTACTACTAGATCACTTAATTTGGGCTTGGGCTGAACATCGTGGAGTCAGATCTTAGCTTTATGATTCCCTTCGGGCTCGAGGTAGACAACCTAATGTAGCTCTTCAAGATATTTTGGCTCTACGTTATCTCGAGTTCGTGAAACTTATAAATGTGTTTTTGATTAACATACATATGTTAAGAAAAAGTTATTTTTATTTGTTTATGGAAAACATTCATATTGAAAGTTGCATAGTTATACAGGAATTCCACAGAAAAACGATTTACGATCTCTCAGAATTTTGTAATAATCGGTAGTTTTGTTACTGATCGAAAAATATAAGATCATTTGTTTTATTTTGTTATTAGGGTGACCATTTCCGTTAAAGAGTGGTCACATAAATTAACTTAAAAAAAATCTCTAAAATTCATAATTTTAGAGCAGATTTAATCATTTAAAACCGCAAAATAATGTTTTTTATAGTTTAAAAATTTACCCTAAATGCTGATTTTTCAAAAAAAAAAACGAGCGGGTTGTATTTGATTTTCATGGTCTCGAGACCGAGAGCTTCCTAGACTTTGTATATTTTGTTAATTCTATATGTATAAAAATGAATTTCGGTCTGTCTGTCTGTCTGTCTGTCTGATCCTCGGAAACTACCAAACCGATCGGCGTGAAATTTTATATTGAGGAGTTTTTGGGGCCGGAAAATCTTATGATAGTTTGAGACCCCTCCCATCTCTGGAGAGGGAGGCTCCCATACAAATGAAACACAAATTTCTGTATAACTCGAGAGCTAATCAAGCAAAGGAAATCAAATTTAGCATGTGAGGGATTTTGGAGGCAAGAAATATTTCTATGGTGATTTTAGACCCTTCCCCTCTCTGAAACTGAAGTTTCAGCATAACGCAAGAGCTAATCAAGTAAATGCAACCAAATATGACATGTGGGGTTTTCTGGATGCAAGAAAAAAATTTGTGGTGGTTCAAGACCCCTCCCCTCTCTAGAAGGAGGGGCTCTCATACAAATGGAATACAAATGTAAACCAAACATGAGCATTATCACTACTGTTATGAAATTTTTATTCAGGGGTTTTTGGGGCCGAAATGGTTCTAATGATGGTTCGAGACGCCTTCCCTATCTGAAGGGGGGGGGGGGAGGGGTCTCACATACAAATGAAACACAATTTTTTGCATAACTCATAAACTAATCAAGCTAATTCAACCAAATTAAGCATGTGGGGGATTTTGATAGCTGGATTTTTTTCTATTGTGTTTGAAGACCCCTTCCCTCTCTGGAGAGGGGACTCTCATACTAATACAACAGAAATTTGAACCAAACATGAGAACTATCCAGGTAAATGAAACACAAAATGTGTATTACTCAGGTAAGCAGCATGTTCTGATAGAAGTTTGAACTTCTTAGTCAAGAGTGGGGGAAAATCTCAGTGTTGCATTATGCTCCAGAAGTTAATTTCATGCTATGCAAGAGAAATATTTCAAACTGACCGGATACGGCGTGTTTTGTCTGCGAAATGCTTCTACACAGACGGAAAAACCATGGTAGCCGAAGCGCAACTTGCAAGCGTAGCAAGGCTCACACTGGGTTCCGGTAGTAACATATAAATATGACGATGTTTACATTTAAGATTTTAGGCTAAATTTGATCAATACTGCTATGTTTTTATTCTCTGCTGACTACCATGCGTTTTCATTATTCAAAGTAACCATGCGTCCTTATCGATCTTGAGCTCATTTAGCTTTTTGAGAGCTAAGAGATGTTCGATAAACCACTTATTCTCATATTTGGGATTTTCAGGCCTTCTCCTCCCCACTTTGTCCATCGTTTCTAAAATTTATATGTAGCATGTATTGATGCACAGATAAAAAGAAACAATTAATTTTCTGCGTTATCTAATGCACACAAAAGGAATGCTAGATTTGGCAGAATTTAATGGGATATGCCATGTAAATTCAAGCCAGATAACGCCTGAAATCTAGTCTGTTGTATGAAAGATTGCAAACAATTTCGTTGTTTACATTTCCTTTGCCATGGAATTAAATGCGGCGAAATTTTACGCGCTTGTTGAAATTCACTATTTGATTCTATGAACTACCTTCCTCCTTTTATCTTTAAAATAGACAACGTGGTTTATGGACGGTACTCAATGTTTAAGCTTAATTGAATTATGTTTCAATTCAACTTACCCGCGCCTTTGGTGACTGCAGAAACTCTTTCTGTAAAATTCACTAACTTTCAGTGGTACACCCATCAGGTTCCGTACAGTATATTCAGATCCTCCTGCCGTTGACGATTCTCCACCTTCTCTTGAAACCATCGGTGCCATTTGCCTTCTTCTTAGTTTCGAAGAGTTTCCACTTAGCTAGTGCCCAGTACTTCTTTATTGGGCGAAGTTTGGTGGATTGGCTGTTTTTGGCACGTATTTGACCTCTTGTACCTTATACCATTCCAGGACAGATTTCGCAAAGTGACAAGCAGCCAAATCAGGCCAAACAGATTGGAGAGCCGTGGCTTCTGATAAACGGTAGCAACCGCTTTTGCAGACATTCTTTCTCGTACACATCCTAATTGATAGTGCCGGTAGAGACAAAACTTTCAGATTTTCGACCACAACTACATATGGCCTGTCAAATTAAATAATTCTTCGGGCATTTAGACGCCTACTTTGTCCGGAAATGCTCGGCAGCGACGTTCCTTTGCATTGCGGTATAAAAAGCCAGACCCAGAAGCTGTATGAAGCCTTGGCAATGGCAATGGTATTATGGAAGAAACCTGTTTACAACCATCCCATAGCTCTACTGCAATTACAGCCACCCATTTCAGAATTTCTGGAGAGTCACGCCCATTCCGAGGTTACTTTCACATACTATAAGCCCCACATGTAAACATCCCAAGTAGCACACTATGGTCATAATTAGTTGTAGTAACTTGATTATGACTTAGCAAGTTATATTTATGTTATCTCAACCGAATGGCAACAAGTGTGCTACTAGGGATTACCGAGGTGATTAGGATAATGGCACAGCAACACACTTCCAGATTTGGAAATGTTAAATTTCTAAACCAGGCACGTATTTGGTATTAATTAAAAACTAAGTTATTGTTATATAGTTATACCCATGGCCTTAATGATACTCCCTTGTTCATTCGTAAAAATAAAAATTCTCGACGTTGATTCGTAATTAATTACATGCACTCGCGACAAAATAAGCACAAAAACTAACGTTGATAAACCGCCCGTTAGATATGCAAACTGCATAACAAACTCTGTACTCCACGTGGTGAATGCATCTGAAATTAGTGGCAACCTTCTTCACCAGGGATGCCATATTTACAGACATATGTCTGTATACTTGCAGACTTTTCATTTTGATTGCAGACTTTTTTTTTAACTGACATTTAGCAGACATTTGTTTATGTTGCAGACTCTTACAGACATTTTAAATATTTTTTAAATTTCGAATAGAGGTATTGGAGGCACTGAAACTGTTTCCAAATGACTACTATAGGTTGTTACATCTGACAACTAAGAAGCAGTCAACTTAGCCGTAATATAAGCTTTAAGAAATACATGCATCCGTATCAAAATACGAATAAACTCACAAATTAGGTACAGTTAGATAAGCCCAAAGTGGGTGAGTTTTAAAAAAACAAATCTTGTTTATTAAACAAGACAAAAATACTGCGTAAAAACATAATGGAGCAACCCAGAACTGCGTAGGATGAAACTTGAGCAAAATGCTAAACTGAGGTTACTTCGGAAGTAACATAATTATAATGGACGATCCAATACCGCCTAGTGAATGCTATTCTGTATAAATCACATGTTAGGCGTGAACAATTTGACTTGCATAGAGATCCAAAAAGTTTCTGGAGTTTTGTGAATTCTAAGAGGAAATGCTCTTCCATCCCGCCAAATGTATTCCTAGACACATTAGAATCATATTCAGCTGAAGAATCATGCAAACTGTTTGCCAACCATTTACCGTCTGTGTTCTCCGCTGACCACACATCTCAACAAGAAGCTGAACTGGCAACTTCAAATCTACCTGCTGACATGATCATTGCTGCTTCTAGGAAACTAAAAAGCTCGTATTCGCCCGGGCCTGATGGTGTACCGGATGTTGTCTTTTGTCGCTGTGTTCAACAAATAATTTGAGCAGCAGAAGTTCCTGCAGAAGGAGCAGCTGTGTGAGAACAATCTTCTATGTTCCCCGTGTTCAAGAAAGGAGATAAAAGAAATGTGAAGAGCTACAGAGGAATTACCAGTCTATCTGCGGGATCGAAGCTTTTCGAAATAGTCGTTAGTAATGTCATTCTTGGCCGTACCAAACAATACATTTCAGACAATCAACATGGATTTATGCCAGGCCGCTCCGTAACAACGAACCTTCTGGACTTCACTAGTACCTGTATTACGCAGATTGAAGCTAAAAATCAAGTGGATGCCGTATATACGGACTTAAAGGCCGCTTTTGACGTCATTGATCACAGAATACTTCTGTGCAAACTCTCCCGTCTAGGCGCATCAAAGCGACTTGTGGTATGGCTGGATAGCTACTTGACGGGTCGTGTTCTGAGCGTAAAACTTGATTCAGCTGTTTCCAGTACGTTTAATAATAATTCAGGCGTCCCACAAGGCAGTAACCTGGGGCCCTTGCTATTTGCGCTGTTCTTTAACGATGCTGCTTTGTTGCTAGGATCGAACTACGTACTCATATACGCAGACGATTTGAAAATCTACCTGGTGGTGAGGTCTATTGAGGACTGCTACCGGCTTCAGGAGCTTCTAGACATGTTTTCGACCTGGTGTAAGATGAATAAACTCGTGATAAGCATTACTAAATGTGTTGCTATCACGTTCCACCGATCAATGCGTCCCATCACTTTTAATTACCAAATTGATGGGAATGTCCTTAAGCGCGTTGATCAGGTCAGTGATTTGGAGTGTGACACTGGACGAAAAAATTTGCATTTAATAAAGCACACCAGCACCATCATCAAAAAAGCTTCCCGAAAATCTGGCATCCTTGCCTTTCACGCGCACATGCGCGTTGTCTTCATTGCTGCTTCTGACAAGCAAATGGCCGTTTTCTACATGCACTGGTCTTCTTTTTTTCACTCCACACTCTGCCAATAATCAAATCCCTCCTATGAGGCGACAAAACTGCTACTAATCATCGATTCACTCGCGACAAAGCGTTCAAACACTCAAACTTAATAATTTATGTCATAATATTACCAGTAATAAACAACTAAGCTGATGTAACTCTTCTTCCGGGGGCAGGGGCGAAGAACAATAAACTAAAAAATGTGGAAATATTACCATAACTCACACATTTTGGGAGGGAACCGATTGTATTCACTACGTCTTTCCTAAAGCACAAGGATATTTTGTAAGTTCACTGTTAGTTAAAGTTAAATTAAGAATTATTGTTTTTTTTCGCAAAAACGACGCAGGAAAAACAAAACACGTCAGTTTCAAAGTACGGCTTGCTGCGATTCTAAACAATCACTTTATTTCTTGACACAAAATTTTTCGTTGCGTCCCTAATTTAAGATTTTCCAATTTTTACTCCTGTCTGTTGTTGAACGAGGTTATGAAACATCAACAACAAAAAATTGACTTTAACTTGAAGCAAGTCTACACCAGGTTCAACGATCATGTAAATGTCTTTCAAATCACAATATACAGTCTTGCGACAGTGTTTACTGCTTAATGGAGAGTGTAGTCTTGTTCTAGACGCCACCACATTCAACAAAAGTTCCATCGCTGATCCTGAATAATTCACATAACTATTAATGATTACAGTTTGTTACAATACAATTGAATTTGATTGCCTCCAAAGTGACTATGTCATTCCCATGATATAAAATTAATGCCCCACTCTCGTGATGATAAATGTCATAAATGTGACAGTGATACAGTTTACGGCTGGCGTAATCCTCCTCCGTTGCCGATTATTCCGAATAATTTAACCGAACAAAGCTAGAATGTACCGAGTAGGATAATCCACAGCGCTATTGTTATTCTCCGTTCCGCTCACCAGTCAGATAAATCATTCGCGCCCGTCGCTGGTCGGAGAAACGAATGCATTGGCCTACAGATCATGCTTCATCACCTCGAATTGGGCGACAGGCCATGCTGAGATGCGAAATTACCAAGAGAGGAAAATTTGATATATGCCGTCACCATCATCCGTCGCCGTCGTCGTCGTCGTCGGCGTCGTCGGATGACATTTTTCTCGTTCAGCAATCGGCATCAATTTTCAAAACTCCCCCGAACCAAGCGCAATCAATGGAATGTGAGTGTGTGAGGGTCTCGCATGATATCGGCTCCCATTGATCAGCCGTAAACTGACAGATTTGAGGTAATTACATTTCCATATAATATCATTGCTGTCATTATCATAACGTTGGCGTCGTCATCGCGTCGGTCACTGATGCGATGCTCAGCCTCCGACTCCGCTGAGGACATGCGATGATCCTAGGCGGTTGCATGTGATAATATGGGCGTCTGTCGGAAGCATTCCCATTACCATCGCCCATCATCATTCGTCGTTCACGAGTATTTTATCATCTATGCAAAAGGAACAACAACAACAACAACGACGACGAGGCCGACGACAGAAGCAGCATCTCCATCAACATGAATCAACGCCCGTCAAGTAGCAGTGCTTAAGTTTATTATTCATCATAAGAGCAGGAAGTGCGAAGATATTCCTCGCAGCGCTCGGGAGACTCCCGACATCCGGTCTTCAAAGTGCCCTCCCTCACCCTACCCATTTTAGCCTTGCAAATATTTTGATAAATTATTTTCTGTTCATTTCCTCTCGTTGTTTTTTTGTTGCCCTCCTGGATGAACCTGCTGTTATGACGTGGCATCACTCATGGCTTGATCTACGGATCACGTGGTGCCTTTCGCATCCTCCCACAAAGAAGGAAGGGGTCGCCGTCGTCGTGTCACAATCGTTAAAAAGTTATGACAAGATGCTTCATCTTCTTCGAGCCCTTCTTTTCGGTTTCCTTTACTCTGGATTGTGGAAAGGCAAAGGCCCTCCTCGTTATCGTGATTCATCAGTCAAGTGCCCGGAATCGGCTAGGCAGGAATTACGGGACTTTTGCTGATGGATCGATGGTGGAAAAGTGGAATGGGGAAGCAGCAGCTTTTCAAGGTCATCACCATGAAGGCGAAGCTGAAATTAATTGCAGAACAATTTGTGCCGGCTGTGAGCCTCGTTTATCAATCGATTGAAAGAATGATGATGGCGGATATTGGGAGTTCATTGAGGTCATAGTGTTTTTGGTTGGTTCCAATGGACAAAATTTGGGATATATTAAGATTTTCCGCGATTGTTGGAATGCTTATTCCGATGGAATTGATTTCTACAACTAATTATAATGTATTTTCTTTTCTCTTTTCAGGTATTGGCTTTTGACTGAAGTTGAAATCAAATGGACACATAGGGCAGGGAATAAGGTAAATCAATTTATAAATCGCAAACCAACAAGTCTAAATTCAAAATATCAACTAAATATCAGTGGAAGCCTATGCACAAAAAAAATGATAACTTGAATGAATAGATGCGTAAAACGTCCCCTTATTCAATCACAAGCCATAGAAGCGTTAACAACTAAATTGTTTGCAATCTTTCATCAGACCTGATTTAGGCGATAGCTGCCTTACTTTCTTAGCGTTTCAAGCCTATTTCTTTTGCAATTCATGTATGTTTGATATCTCTGAAATATTGGATAAAAGGGTTGGGTTGGCAGCAGGATTCGTTGTGGTCGCTGATTTCTAGTTTATATTTGTTTTCAGATTGAGTTTCCCATTGAGTTGATCTGAAGGATGATCTGAAGGATGTACAAATGTGTATTTGAATTTAAGTACCGATTTGAACCAACGGTTAGGATGCCATTAGGGCTACTTTCAAAGTATGATGATGGTTTTTAAATGTAACTAAAATGTTTTGATAACACCAGAAATCCGATTAATACCAAACGATTTGATGGGGTATAACTAAATAGTGAGATTTTTTTTCAAGGATCATAACAAAAAGAGTTGTTAATAGAAAAGAAAACTGATGGATTTATTTTGAAGGCACGTACTTTTTACTTTAAAAATAATAATAATGAACATTTGAATACGATCAGTCATCAGCTGTACGACGAAGCTTTGTCCTGAAGTTTGAACAGGAGCTTTGTACAACAGTCTATCGCTCTCCAGTTGATTTTGTACGCCAGCGAACTCAAATATCCAAAGAAATCTTCAATCGGGCGGCACTGGAGCAAATTTGTTGGATTGCGGTTTCTTGGTACATACGGGATGTTTTGGCTTTCCAAGAAGGCTTGTGTTTTTCTCGCATCATGCGATAACGCTTTATCCGGCAAAAACACGTAATTTCTATCTGCATGATATGTTTGAAGAAATGCAATCAATATTTTCTTCAAACATTGATTTTGATACACTTCTTGATTAATAGCCAAACCACTGGGCTTGAACCATGGTTTGGAAATTCCTCTGTCAGATATGGCAATATAAAGCATCACCTTCTGCTCAAACTTAAGCTTAAACTTATATTTCACATTCGAAGATGCAGTAGAAATGTTATCGGAATATTCCTTTGTATCCTGGGTTATGGATTTTTGAGAAAGGAAAGCAGCTTTCATCATCCAAAACGAAACATTTTCCGGCGTGATTTCACGTTATCCAGCGGCATTGGGATTTTACAGTTGATATCTGTTGCTCTTAATTTCTTTTGCAAGGTTGCGTAGTTTTGATTTTTTTTGCTGCATCAGATTGACTAATCATGTTAAAATTACTATGGAGCAATCAAAGTCCTTTCTTGTCCATTATTTTAGCCGGTCTCCCATTACCACTCCTACAATCTGTGCCTGAGTATGCCCGGATACGATAAATGTTTGAAACTGGAACATTCTAGGTTTTAAAATGTTTCACAGTGAACTCTTTCCAGTGATTTATGTTTGCTTGAAAGACTGTACAATCCGCTCGCGTAATGCTTCTTGCTTCGACGTTACTTTGAACACAACTGAACAAGTTGGAACAAAACAAAACATGCGATTATGTTGGGGAGACAGAGAGCATTGATTATCATAATATCTATTTTCTCTGTGCACGTTTGTGGTTTGGTATGAGAGTGTTAAAATTATTCTCATTTTTTAGTTATACCCCGCTAGCCCAATAGAAAAAAATAATGAATTTAAAGAGATGCGGAAAACGTCCCGGAGAAGGATGAGTATGAGGATGAATGACTGAGTGAGGTGTTATTGCCAGATCTGCTGTTATCACACAGAGAACCAACAGATCATGCTTGGGACTAACATACATCCTCAATGTGTAAAAACTAAGGTACCCGAATGTAGGTCAAATAAGGAAAGGTGAGCAATGTGTTGACGTAATACTCGCATTGTTGGCAGTCGAAGAATTCTTTGTAGTTTCTCGGAAAAGCACTACATTTGTTGCTTTATACCAGTTTAAGGCCGTTTATAAAACCAATCTATAAAACCGACTACATTACTTTGAAAACTTTATATTGCCGCTTTACAGTCATGTCATGACCAGTTGGCCCAGTTTTATTGCAATCGAAATAAAACTGAAGCAAAGGTTTTATTATTTAGTATCCTTGGGATAAAATATGAAACATTTTCTGGCTGGGAGGTCCTAACAATAACCTAAAGACTGTTATAAAACTATGTCAGAACTGCATAAATCCCTCTAGAAAAAGTAGATAAAACCTGCTATGCAAACAATTTTGACAAACTTCAAGGTTTCTTGTTGACTTCTTTTGATTGCTGGGTTGTATTAAGCAAAACAGATTGCCTTATAATAGCACAACATAAAACTAGTGGTTTTATCTTGAGATGATAGAACCCTTTTTGAGAGCGTAACATTTTATGCTGCCTTTATAGTATGCTTTCTGGTTTTATGAGGTTTGATCAAAGGAAATTCTGACATCGAATGTACAACTGCCAACACCACAGAAGTTTCTATAAACAGAAACATGCCACTGCAGTAAATTCTTCAACTCGTAACAATTGCCTTTGCTATCAAAAAGTTCAAGTGAATTACTCTCAGTTACGGTAATCGAGCGTTCACCACAGCAACCATCTGTACCTTATGCTGTATGAAATAGCCTGTAGATCCACTAGAAGTTCCATATCAGCAAATGTTTCATCTTCATCATGATCCGGAGCACTGAAGTGAATAACTTTGGTTTTATTTAAATCGATTTGGTTCTATGTGTTCACGTCTGCGCCCGCGTCATTCCTGATGGATTCGATTTTATCCAGCATTGGATTCTCGGAATCCAGAATTACTAAATACACACAGGTGCCGTACCACATTTATGATATGCCGAACATTCGTCTTCACTTTTCTTTTAAACTTTCGGCACGCTTATTTTGCAATCTTGACGATTCTCAATAATTTCCAACATGTTTTTCAAACTGTGAACCTAAGGCCTATGATAAAAGTGATAGCTGTAACAAAGCTTTAATAAAGCTTTTCCAATTTAAAAACGGTTATCAAAAACTAATTTGCATGATATATTCTGGTTTTGTTCTACAGTTATTACGAAAAATACAGAACCACCTTAGGGCTAACATTAATACTCTGAAGCCTGATTTTTAAGTCAGAAAATAGTTTTATTTTATACTTGATATTTTATGACAACCACATAAAACTATGTCAAACCCTCTATCTGAAAGAGATGCTATGGTAAAACAATGATAAAATTTCAATAAATCTGCTAAACATGTCGAGTGTTACGTGGGTCGAGTGCTTGACAAAAGGATTGGGTTGGCAGTAGGATCATGCACATATCGTCATGCAAGTTTTTTCAAGAGTGACTTGAAGTGTTTTTAAAAAGCATCAAACTTCCCAAGTGAGTGTAGCTATTGTCGGCAACATCTGTACTATTCGTCTATTGTTCCATTTGAACTGCGTGTGAAAACAATTATTTAGTTTATTCTCTGTGCAATTTCAGCTGAATTAGAGACTATTTTTGACAATCGATTTTCAAACCACTTCAAACGCATCACTAAATATATTCGGAGTAGAACTTAGTTATTCTACGTCATCTTGCATCAATAACGTCATCTTTTAAATAGTGAGCCAATCCGTAAATTCAAATATTTCTTCAAATATTCACTCGAGAATGCTCAAGAACAATTATTGTTCTATTGCAGGCAATACAAAAACACCAGCACCGCAAACAAACAAAACATACTGGGCACCCCCTACTTACCCTTATCATTTACTCAAAAAAACAAGTCGTTTGCGTGATTTTACTATAAAACTTTGTCTTATTTTTATCAACGCACGAAATTCTTGATGGAAATCCATTCAAAACAAGAACAATCAGCATGGGCACGTGCATGATTAACCGCCGATAAAATTTTATTTTAATATAAGTACAGATCAAACAACATGTACTGGATTACTTCATCGAAAATACAAACCTTTTGACTGCAGCTAGTAGTCTATATTGAGTCAGTATTGACCATGTTTCATTTCTTTTGGGATTTATATTCTACTGTTTGAACTTTCCATAGCAGTGGAATAATCAACAAAACGATTTGATCGGGATTCTATTGTTGTTTGTGATAATGAAGCTCCTGTATGAAGGGCCAGGAAGGTTTGGGCGGACCTGTAAGCAAAGACACTTACGCGAAACCCGCGAATATAAGGAAGAGAATCTCCTTCCAAAAGTAAGTTCACACCCACAGCATTAGAATCGAGCCCTCGAGTGACAGAATAAACCCAATAGATGGGGTCGAAAAGCCTGCCCTTGTTCCGCGAAATAATAATAGGACGGAGACAGTCCCATGCTCTCTATCCAAATCGTTTCACTTGGGTGCCCTGACGGTTCCACCCTTTCCCGTTATATGGTATTTAATATTTAGTATACACATTTTGTTGTCGTCATTTGATCTCTGACCTTGTATAATAAAATTTTGCTGAAATTAAAATTTCTCATATATTAGTAACCGTAACTGGGATTGACAAATCTCCAGAAACTCGGTCTTATAGTAAGCGGCGTTGATTTTCATGTTTTTTAAATACAACTAAAAGTCAATTTTAACAGATTTGAATCAACATCAAAGATGCGGTCAAGGAAAGTGGCTCTTGGTTCAACTGTTGCAAACTGTTTTATGTATATAATAATGAAGTTATATATGCGTGTCACTAACTACAGCTGGATATAATTTTGTGCTAGCGATGCTGCTCTCACATCAATACACAGTAAATTTAAGTTTTTGCGTAGCGAAAACGCACCGGTATTGGTTATATTCCCATTTTGGCAACACTTTGACAATATTTTATTGAATCCTAGAGGGTAATAAAAAATATTTTATTATTTTCAAGTTTGAACCATGAAAATTGTCGAATTCGTCACGTTCATGACATTCTTTACTATGGTCACGGTATAGTAAAGACTTTTCCAACATTATAGTAATGTTGAATCAACTTTTTTTTAATTGTCGATTAGACCATAATCATAGTCGATTCAAAACCACTATACTACCATAGTCATCCTAGTCCCCTATAATAGTAAATTGACTTTCAAATTCTTCTCTGCGTATATGAGAATAAAATGACTCAAAATTGAACAAAATTAATGGCCGTCACGCACTCGCATAGCATTGGTTTTCAATGATTCTTGTCTTTCTCTCTAAGTTCAGTTAAGTAAATTTGTATGGGAAAAATACTCACATATGGGTTAGTAGTAATGTACCCATAAATGAGATGTGCATTTTCCGCAATTATGAATATCTTTCATCCATATTTGAGCGGTTCCATTTCATTTCAGCAACGAGTAATTTTCATACTTGTTGATTTGCATGAAACCTTGCATACAAGTTTGTGGGGAAGAAAAACGCCGTTTTGCATACTTGGTTCGCCATTTTGAATCTAGCCTTACTTATGAGAAGGGCCTATGAAAAATGCACATGATATCTTCAAAAAGTTGTATCTCAGTTTTGTCAGATTGGTTTGGTGTCTTCAGACGAAGTTTTAGACAATTGTTGGTGTTATATGGAGAAAATATGCACGGTAAAAAAAAAGTTTGGTTTTTGTGTTTTGAACTAAAATATAGATTTTCCCTTAAAAGTTACATGTCAATAATTTTTTAATTATCCTTATGTTATAGCTAACTGAAAATGATATCTAGTGCACAGTGGGTTGTTTTGGAGAAAAATAGGTTACACTGAAAAAAATTTTTTTACAATTTTCAAAAAAGCTATTAAGAAAAAGTCAAAAAAGTTTGTCACCTAATTTTATGAAAGTACATCAAATTTGCAAGCAAAGCGTACTTCGGTAACGTTTTCTAAGATGCACCGTTTAGAAGATATTACTGATTTAATATTGATTTTTTTGATAACTTAATAAGTTTTGGCCCTTTTCGGATGTACTCCGTATTTTTCCAGTTTCAAAAGTATTTTTTTCGGAAAGATTAGAAAATTTTGAGTTAAAATGATACTGACAGCTTAAAGATTGCCTTAGAAGTATTTTGAAAAACAAGTTACAAAATCCCACTATCAGGAACAATGATTTCTTCAAGTGATTTTTGGTGCGTTGTGCTGAAAACGTGCTAACAAGTATTAGATACAGGTAATTAGATACCAGTTAGCTGTACTACGTACAGTTGGTGATTGTAAACATGGTCTTTGTTGGAACTAGTCCACCATGGCCACGCTGGCAAAAAAAAACCTAAAGGCAAGTTTTTGCCCAAACCACGAAGGGTTTTCCGAATGATCGCGCACAATTATTTTTTTTCTCTCTTCTTCCATTTTGTATTTCTCTGAAACACGTTCGAACTGCACCGCGAAAAAAAAACTTCTGATATTGTTATTGTTATAGGGAACACATAAGATGTCATAGTTTACAAATCCGGCCACTAGGATCACTGTAAGAATCAAAAATGTTTGTTCCAATACTAAATGGGCCACACCTTAGTGCAGAGATTTACGGAAAGAGCTACGTTACTTTTCATCTTGCAACTTTGGAGGGGGCAGTTTGATTGTTTGAGGGGCATTTTTTTCAGATCTGAGTGTTGCAGATTGGTTTTCCGGCAACAAGAATGAACAGCCAGGAGTACATCGAGATGATTCAAAACCATTTGCTACCATTCTTGCAGTGATTGGCGATTGGGTGTTCCAACAAGATAACGCATCAGTTCATAAAAGCCGAGCGACCATGGCGTGTTTTTTTGAACATAAAATCCATGTTATGGTGTTGCCAGTTTGTTCTCTAGATCAGAATCCGATCTAAAAATTGGTGGGGCTGATGGTACGTACAGTGTTTGGAGACAACAAGCAGTACGGGAATGTTCAAGAGCTCAAAGGAGCGATCTCATCAGCGTGGAACGAGTTACAAGTATCTACATGTCGCCGTCTGGTTAAAAGTATGCCGAATATGTTGTTTACACTGATTTAGGACAGAGGAGGTTCTACACATTACTAAAATGCTGAAATCAATTGAAAATCGATGTAAACTATTTGGAGAAAATTTTACGTCTGGTTCTATAGAATCACACTTTTTTTGTTTACATTACACTAGCCGGAAAAATCGGAACTTTCTGGTTGGATTTTATAGATTTTGCTACGCTGAATCCAAATATGGGCTCAGAAATGCTGTAACACGTCCAGTTTTTGAGAAAAATGTGATTTAAACTCACAAAAACAGGTACTTGCGTAGTAATATGATCTACCTTAGCAACAACCAGAATATTGGCTCTGCCCTTTGCAAGTTGAACTTGGATTTAATGGAATGGACCTCCCTGAATCCATTCGTGAACACAGATTTTTTGCAACACGTAAGAAATAAACCGGGTTTTCATTCACAAAATTACGAATTTTCATGATAATCAAGATTTCCTATTTTGAAAACATGAATTTTCGCTCCGCCCTTTGAATGTTGGGTTTGGATTTTATGAAATAAACCTCCCTGAATCCATTCGTTATCACAGATTTTTCGTAACATGTAAGATTAATGAAATAAACCGGGATTTCATTCACAAAATTACGAATTTTCATAAAAATCAAGATTTTCTATTTTGAAAACATGAATTTTAGCTCCGCTCCGATTATGAAAATTCGTAATTTTGTGAATGAAATCCCGGTTTATTTCATTAATCTTACGTGTTACAAAAATCTGTGATTCACGAATGGATTCAGGAGGTTTATTTTCATAAAATCCAAACTCAACATTCAAAGAGCGAACAGAAATTCATGTTTTCAAAATAGGATATCTTGATTTTCATCGAAAATTCGTGTTTGTGAATGAAAACCTGGTTCTTTCATCAACCTTACGGCTGTGAAAAATCGTGTTGACTAGATGTTCAGGGAAGGTCCATTTGCATAAAATCAAGCCCAGCATTCAAAGGGCGGGCTGAAATTCATGTTTTAAAAATAGAAAATCTTGATTTTCATGAAAATTCGTAATTTTGTGAATGAAAACTCGGTTTATTTCATCAATCTTACGATTTTACGTACGAAAAATCTGTGTTCACGAATGGATTCAGGGAGGTCCATTGTATAAAATCCAAGTCCAACTTGTTACAGCATTTCTGAGCCCATATTTGAATTCAGCGTGGCGAAATCTATAATATTCAACATATATACTTGAAGGGAGTGAAACACTGCCGACTGGTGTTATTGATTAACTTACCAGAACAATCCAAGATATAAAAACATTCCTATATAAACACAGATAAAGACCATATCCAATCCTTTGCGCTTCATTTCCAATATGTATTCTCTTTTATTACTCAAAAACCTCAATAAAATGGCTGGTTCTATAGTTATGACACGGAGTGTATTGTGGTATTTTTTCAATTTGAATTGTCAGCCATCTTTTTTGAAAAGGAAACTAAGCAATGCATACGACTTATTTTTGGATAATAGGAACTGTAACAAGCAGTTTCTTGTTTTGTCATGTAACTTTTTCGCTGTACTTTCAAATTTCACCAATCCTTTCTCAGCATAAATATTTTCAAGCACACTTACTCTAACTTTTTCTCTACGATTGCCGGCAATAGCTTTTTTTCTTCTTCTTTTTTCAAAGGAAACTGTCGTCCGTACAACGCAAAGTTAGTTGGAGAATGATAGTTTAAAAGTCTCCCAATCCTTGGCTTGCTATGACCTTATTTTGTTACTTTGTCCGACTCTTAGCAACGAGCGAGATTCTTATTGGGAAGCCCCTTCAAAACAAGAAAAATGAAAAATAAAAAACAGTCAAGACAGAGTTATTCTTTTGCCAGGCCAGCAATAATTCTGAAAGCAAAAATATGTGTTAAGTTGCCTTTCATAAGTTTTTATTATATTACTTACTGTTGTAGGATAACTTTACTTCAACGTGTGCTTGGGACCATCTTTGTATCTTTGTAGGTATGTGTAAACGACATATGGAGGAGAATATTGAACCACGAACTGGTGCAACTCTGACGAACACAGTACTATGGGCGAGGAATGTTATAAGAATGCTGGTCAGCAATTTCCACCTCGAAGCCCGCCGGAACAAGATTCAGATGCGCGCAATATCGCAGTGAAGCAATACATTGGAAGCGTGAAACACTCGAGAAACTGGAGACAGAAATCCCTCAACCGAGTTTGTTTGCGAAACATTGTGACGCAGGTGCGGTGTCCAAATGGGAATTCGAGACAGCATCAATCAGTCAGTACAAAGAGAGAACCGATTTATAACAACTAACTGCCCTAAATCTCGATAGTAATTCATTTAAATCAATGATCCTTGAAGCTTACTTCTCGTGCAAATCAATTATCACTACCCGCATTTTTCCCTCGAATCAAGATCTTATTTGAAATTCCTCAGAAATTCATCTCGAAATCAAGATCCACCATCGAAGCCATTTATCAGTATCTCGCGCAATCCAGTCAGGAAGATCTTCGCTGATCGGCGAAGCCGTTGACTCCCTCTCTGTCTCTCACTGGAGAAGACCAAAGTTAAACAATTCAATTGGACGCGATTTAATTTCGCGTGGTTTGAGCCAACTACTGCACTGATGGTGGACACTTGCAATTGTTTTGCATCGGCTATCGCTTTCCGCTCGGCACAGCTCCCCGAGGTGACAGCTGGAGGCGCGCACGATAAATAAAAGTTAATTAAAAAATTCCAAGCTGATCTACATTATATGTGTGCAGGCAGGCCAATGCACGGCACTACGATGAAGGGGAACTGCGCCTGTAACAACACAGAAAACGCGATAAATTTACGCTCCCTCGTCAGTCCTGATTCCGCGCTGGCCACAAGCAATCAGTCCTGCTCCCGAGCGGACCTGGGTCTCGGTTTTATTGAGATTGATGCAATCGTAAATTATTTTCAAAAAATGTGAAACAGAAAAAAAAAAAACATCCATTTGACGGAAATGGTGCTGCCAGGATCAAGTCTGATATTGGCGCCTCTGGCTTTTGGGCTTATCCGGGGGGGGCTAGAGAAAAATCCCCAATCCGCCGCAGCTTGATGAATTCGTACTATTTCGTGTCGTCGGTTTCAGGGTCCAGTGATCTGCTGAAAACGGATATTTTTTTTTTGCTTGCATATTTATGTAAACCACCAATGTTGACTGCGTCGCTGCTGCCGCTTGTAACAAAGGGCTCAGTCAGTGGAATGCGTTTTTGCGCCGCCGCCAGATGACGACCATATGCACGGAACATGCTTGATGAAAATGTGCTTCGGCCGAAAGAATCTAATGTTTTCCATTTTATTCCATTTTTTTTTTATCTCGCGTTAGTCGGTGACAGTCAACGGGTCGCGGCGGGTGCACGCACGTAATTCACATGGCCGTATATGATGTCAGCGAAATGCTGCTGCATCAAAATGGTGCTTCCTGGCCTCGGCGGCCCCGGCTGGGAGATAGATGATGGGAAAATTAGTTGTGGATGCAAAATTTAATTAAATATCCAGTCCAGTCATCCGAGGCTTTGGCCGCTGCGATGAGGTAACCCACTTGCGTGGGAAGTGGATCGGCCCTCTCTAAGCCCATGTACGGCGCGAGGGAGAATGAATGTGTTTAGTATCAACAATGTAATCCTAAGGCTGTGTGGATGGGTGCGGTTTTGTTAGAGAGAAAGAGGGGATGAAATTGAAATATGTTTGTACGGGGAAATTTTCGATCTATTCATCATTCAAATTTTGTAATTGATTTTTGGTGTGGCTTCTGGTTGATTTCAACGATTTCTTGCTGATTGATTTCCGCGTTGGATAGGCAATATTAATAGTGAATAACTGAACGAATTCAACTAAATGAAATAGATTCGTTTTTGCAGGTCAGGTTTTGCACAAGACAATTCAAGTAGCATTACCAAAACCATCCCGCTTTATTAAGTTTTATTGAAGTTTTATGAAAGCCACTAGAAATCAATTCGGGTTTATTATGGCAGTAGGAGGTGCCAATAGGTTTTAAACTTTAGTCAGGTTTTTAAACCTTGTCTTCTAAAGTTGCTTTTACTGCTATCAAAGGTTTTATTTTGACTTTATGAACACGTAAAATGCTGTTTTAGGACTCATTGAAATGATTTTACTATGGTCATTTGAAAAAGCTTTTCAAACCATTTTGCCTCCAGTAAAATTGCATTTAGGAAGGTCACCAAATGACCAATTAGTTTTATAGTAGCCATTGTGAAGAGTAATTGACTTTTTGACAAAACTGAGATTTCTTCCAGTCGCCATATTAAAATATATGAAATGATTGAAATGTTGAAAATTAAATACAATTTTTTTTAAATGCAATACAAAAGCACTGCAGAGACCCATTTTGGCATTTTTTAAGGTTACCTTTTTTAATTCAATAAATGTTCAGGAAAATCATGATTAATTGTTGTTGATGTTAACTCGCATAATCTCCGAGGCGCATTTATTTTCAACTCTTTTCGTTCCAATATCTATATAGAATATGTGTCCCTTAACTCAGCCTATTATGCAATGATCGATTACATTTTTTATTGTAACTCATAAAGCTTTTAAGCTGTAAGCGAGAATATGTTAGACACTTGCTAAGATAAGTTTGATAAGACATTTGGTAGTATGTGTCACATAAAGTTTCGCACTTCTTTTTATGAAGTCTGAAACATTCGAGGGATATGGATTTAATGTCGGTTTATAGGCACCAAATTGGGTCTATTCATGGATGCAACTTCGTCCCATTCGATGAATTTATTACAAAATGCAGTCTTTGTACGGTTTTTTTCTTCTCATTTTATGAATTAAGGCAGTGTCAGCTGTATTCGCTTTACTTAACACAAAATTTCACAAAACAAACTAAAGTAAAACTGTTTTGAAACACATAAGTGATGTTCATATATGATTAACTAGCCATTCAAAAATGAAAACATTATAATTCACTATACAACGGCTTGGTTCCTTCGGTTTGTGTTAAGATGAGCCACTTGAATATACATATCCGCAAATTCATGCATTTCCACTTGAAATTTTACCAATAACAACGTCTTTTCTACGTTATTGATACAACAGGCCATAGTTTGGAACATGCAAAAAAATATGTCCTCAACATTGAGTCTACGGTTTTCTTGTAAATTCATTGTAATTTTAGCTATATATACATATATTAACAGTTGGTTTGTAACACGTAACTAGTTTCTGCACATCCAGACTGCATCACTTGCTTTATTGAATCAATTAAGCCATATTTAGATCACTTGAACATCGTGTAGTTCCTCTGTTCAGCTTAACCAGTGAAATCATGATACCCCAAAAGTTCCAGAAATCGAAAATTACATGGATAAGTTGATTAATATTGTCTCAATTGCGTCGGATTACATCGTTCATCCTAATAACAACATGATTTTGTTGATTATCGCTGAATCAATGATACATTTGGTAAATAGGCCGAATGAAGGAGCTAGGATAACATCACGTCGTATTACCCTATATAAAAATGGATATCTGTCTGTCTGTCTGAACCTAATAGACTCGAAAACTACTGAACCGATCGGCGTGAAATTTTGTATACAGGGATTTTTGAGGCCGGGGAAGGTTCTTATGATAAGGCAGCAAGCCGTGCTTTGAAACTGACGTGTTTTGTTTTTGCTGCGTCGTTTTCGCGAAAAAAAATCAAACAATAATTCGTAATTTAACTTAAACTAACAGTGAAATCATAAAATATCCGCGTGCTTTGGGAAACCTGTAGTGAATACAATCGATTCCCACCCGAAATGTGTGAGTGTCGGTAGTATTTCCACATTTGTGGTTTTTGTGCTGCGCCCCCGCACCCGGAAGAGGTTACATCAGCTTAGTTTTGCTTATTAGTGGTAGTATTGAGACATCCGGACATACATTATTAGGTTTGAGCGTTTGTCCGCTTTGTCGCGAGTGAATCGATGATTATTAAGCAGTTTTGAAGTTCGATATAGAGTGGCCTCGTATCGGGCATTTGATTATTGGCAGAGTGTGGAGTGCAAAAAAGAAGACCAGTGCGTGTAGAAAGCGGCCATTTGCTTATCAGAAGCGGCAAACGAAGACAATGCGCATGCGTGCGGAAGAGCCTGCCACATAATTTCCGTGATCGTTCCCATGTGGTGTATAGAGTTTCTTATGTAGGTTACATATATAACAGCGGTTTAGCTACATCGTTAAGTTTTGCGCCTATTTTGTCGAAGTGCATGAAATTAATTACGAGGCAACGTCGAGAACTTTTATGTTTACGAATAAACAAGAGAGTGTAACGAAGGAAGCGGCAATTGGTGAGATGTATCTCGACTATATATTGTGAATCACTAAATACGCGTCAATCAAGCATTGCACATACGCTGATTGAAAGTTTCAGTATGTCACTACTGGAGCGGGCTTATTGTGTACGAAGATAAGCTTCGGAACGCTTGCGTTCTTGAAATGGGCTATTGGAGTCGCGGTAGAGCTGTCACCTTCTAATCCCCGGATTTAAGCTTTTGCAACTGTAAACAGCAAATATGAAACAGTTGCAGGAAGATTCTATCCATATCTGCGCAGACAGTGGGAGTGGATTAACACACAGCACACACACGCGCGCACACACACACACACACACACACACACACACGCACACGCACGCTCACCACCGGGGAAGGTTCTTATGATAATTAAAGATCCGTCCCTTCTCTGGAAAGGGGCGCTCCCATGCAAATGAAACACTATTTTCTACATAACTCGGGAACTAATCAAGCAAATGGTACCAAATTTGGAATGTGGATGTTTTTGGAGGCAAGAAATGATTCTATGGTAGTTCAAGACCCCTTTCCCTGTTAAAGTGGGGGGTTGGGGCTATCATACAAATGAAACACAAATTTATGCATAACTTGTGAACTATTCAAGCAAATGGAACCAAAATTGACGTGCGGGGTTTATTTTTGAATGCAAAAAATGTTTCTATGGAGATTCCAAATACAAATTTCAACCAAACTTGAGAATTATCGAGATAACTTAAACACAAACTGTGTATTTCTCGGGTGAGAAGAATGTTCTGATAGAAGCTTGAACCCCTTCTAAGTCAAAAAAAAAACAGTTGCAGGCGTAGCAACGCTCGCACCGGGGTCAGCTAGTTCTAGGGTTTTTTTTTCATTAGGGCGAATCTACAATTGAGAGATTCTCTTCGGGCTCACTCTCTTTCATTCATTACAGCGCCATTATAAAACTTACGAGGCATTCTTTAGTACAGATCGAAACACAACAGTGCTGGCTAGCATACTCTACAAATAGTAGAATGAAAAACGTAAAGGTGATTGGTTTATGAATGAAAGAGAGCGACCCCGGAAAGAATCTCTCAATTGTAGATTCGCCCTAATGAAAAAAAAACCCTCACCATAAAATTAAATGAGCGTATGATTTGGAGCATGATAAGCTATACAAAAAACTCAATTTATTTCAGATATTTTGCTATCAAACAAAATTTCCCGCAATACTAGACTTATTTTCTTAGATATTATTTACTGTTAAATGAATCAGAAGAGCAGAGAATCGAACAAAGCAGAACAAAAAAACCCAACCACGATATCACAGTGAAGTTTGACCGCTGTGGCCATCTGGCCCTATGCTAGTTTTGATGGCAGCCAATAGGTTTTATGCAGGTTCATAAGTGGTCATCGTCAACATCTTTCACTAGAACATTTTCAAAATCTTTATGGTCTTGTAATGGTTTTATAAATTTGTTTTCACAACCGTCTATGGCGTGGGCCACTTTGTACACATTTCGGCTTTAAAGATGCATAGATAAGGTGTTGGTGGACAAAACAGTTTTGAGTATAATTTTATAAACAAAACCGGAAGGAGTGCTATACGGCTGGATTATTTCTTGGGAAGTTCAAGGTTGCAACATGCACAGACTGGTCTATATAGACACATATTTTTTTCATTTATTGCATACAAATATCTGTTTACATACAGATGCAGATTTTTGAGAAAAATCAAGATTTTCAAGAATTTGGCAATCATTTTTCCACTCAAAAACCTGTAACTTACAAATTCTGTACATCTTAGAATCCCTGAAGAATGCCTGAACTTGTCAAGTGTTGTGATTCTAAAAGAATCCCTGGAAGGAGAACACCTGAAAGAACTACACAAAAACTATAAGGTAGTTCTTGGAGAAAAAATTGATTTGTTGGGGGCTCTAAGATGATTTTTTGCACGAATTCATAATCTTATATATTCAATTCTTAAATTAAAAACTTCCGGAAGTAGTTTTTGTAGAATTAGTTTTAAAATTATGTCCAGGTTGTCTGTAAAAAATTACTTCAATAATTTTCTCAACTATTTCGCTGAAGAAGTGTTTGTTTAAAAGTTCCTCAAGAGATTTCAGTGCAAAGCGCCTGTAAGTATGTTTGTGTTTGCCATCATAGTTGAGAGAATGGTGACGAATGCGAGATAGCCCTCAAGAGAGAGAGAGCATTCGTTCGCTTTATGATTGTGTGTGAGAATTATGATGCGAGCGAAAGACAGAACATTGCGAGTGCGAAAAATCAAGAACAAGACAATCTCGCCCCTGGTTATAACGTGTACGGCTATGTGAACACTGCAAGAAAACGAGAACAAGTAGATCAGACTGATTATTAGATAATTCAGTTGGATAAATCCGGCGAAGACAGTCGGAATTTAAATGTTGCTATCAAAGCCAAGGGAGCACGACAAAATCGATAGTTATTTTTCCTTTTCGGAGCTTAGTTTTTTCAAACGTAATTTTTTGTTATCTGTTACATTAATTTGTAGTGCGAAACCCTGTATCCTTTTGCGCAATTGTTAAACAGCTTCTGATCGATGGCACCGATTACAGAAAAGGCTTGTGGTTTTGGATCAGATGGAGCAACTGTCATGATGGATTCAGATCGATCCGTCAAGAGGCTGCTGAAATGTGATTGTCCTCATTTGATAGTTATCAAATGTACTTGCCACTTTCTGGCTCTTTTTTTCAAGCTGCGCATGCAAAAAGCTGCCATGTATACCTTAAACAGATGATGTGAGATATCTACAGTTGCCCCGGAGCAGCCCCAAACAATGCAAGGAATTCCAGATGATACAAACTATCTTGGAATTGAAGCCTTTAATATTTCTGCATCCATCTGTCACCAGATCAAGTGTTGTTTTTCTCGTCCTAATCTAACTGAGAAATCATACCGCATCTCTGTCATCTTAATCACCTGATAATGCAGCCACTTCTTCACTTCTTGAGCTACGTATTGCCCCTTATCAACAAAGCGAACCGTAGCTTCCTGCCAGAAGCTCCGAAATTCCCGAACACGTGCAGTCAGCTGAAGTGTCACTAATAGTTCTGTTTGCAGGTGTCTGACGAATTTCGGAGTTTCTGATGGCGAGAAACATCTTCGTAGGAAGTCGGATATAAACTCGTATATAGAGATAGCAGCATGAGAAATGCCTAGATCTGGAACTCTCGATGAAACCAGGAAGGAGGCTTTCCACTTAATCTGCTGTGCTTTCTTTACCGAGTTGATTAAAAAGATCGTTTAGCACATTGATCAGACTGATCCAGTTCTGGCTACTGCATCGAACGTTGCAAATCGATTACTAAACAATATCCGAACTTCTTTGAAATTGATGAGGAATATGCCATCGGAAATGAGTTTCGTGAGCTGAGGACGGCAATCATCTGCAAGAACATCGAAGTAGAACAATCGCATGATTTGAAAATTTTTTGGAGAAAACTGCTCTGTTCCAAGAACAGATGTGAAGCTGACTTATTCGTTTCTAAGAAAATTCATTGTGAACATTCTACTAATTTCGCATTATTCGGCAGCGGTGGAGAGAGTTATCTCACAATACAATCTAAGCAAGCCCCACATCCGGAACCACCTGAATACGGACACATGGGCTGCCATCCTAAGATCCAAAGGATACATGAAAGGAAAAAGAGGAGTTGATCAGCTAATATTAACATCTCCTGAAAAGTTTCCATTCTTATTCTAAAACACAAAGTTTTGAGCAAAAATTTTTGCCAAGATTTTCGACAGTTATATACAAACAGAAAAGATTTAAGATGGGACCCTATGGCAACCCTGTAATAAGTACATAGATAACGCACCTTGTGAATTCTGTATTATTCATTCATTGGTATTGGTGACAGCTTAAGCCTCATATATAGGCTAACCGACGTGAAAGGTGTCGATTCACAACGACATTCATTCCAGTTCGAACAGTTCCGGCTCGCGATTTATCACCTGTTTTTGCTAATCTTCCTAGTGGTGGCAAACCAGAAGAAAGCGCTGCAAAGTTACCTATGCCGTGACAATGAGTCGTAAAAATCGACAGATGGTGACATCCGCTCCCGAAACCTTTCCGCAACCTGTCAGCTCCAAGTGACTGCGCCATGATGACGCCGGTGCAGCGGATCTTAACACTCGACTGTTAGCGAGCAATTAATTTGCCGTGCTCCCGAAACAGGAGGTGCTAAAGAAGATTAAGGTCCACCCGCTTTTCTCCACGTCAAAGGACATTGCTGCACTCATGGCCATCCGAATTCATCCGCTGTACAAGCTGTGCAGTACGAGCACAAAAATTATGTGCTCCACGGAGACTGACTACCGTGTTGTCGGCGCTCACCTAGTCGCTGCAGCACGAGTTCTACACTCACGAAGCACCCGGAAGCAAGCCACTGAAGGTGATTCTGCGCGGCCATCCGCAACTCACCCCGGAGGCAATCTTCACCGAGCTGCAAGTGGTGGCACCGGAAGCTTCAGAAGGTGTTTCCCATAAGACACCAGCAACAGGGAAATTATCGAGACCAACTCTTTCTGGTCCACCTTGAGATGGGTTTCATCACGATGGCGGACCTGATGAAAACGCGGGCCCTATTCAACATAATCATCGAGTGGGACCGGTATCGCTCGAAGCAGCCCGACGTGACGCAGTATGGTAACTGCCTTGCATTCGGACACGGAACTCGAAACAGCCTCATGAAAACACGGTGTGGTAAGTGTGCCGGAACAACGCCACCAAGGATTGTGCCCCGATGGACGAAAGTGCCCCACTGAAGTGCGCCAACTGTGGTGCAAATCACGAGAGTAGCAATCGAGCCTCCCTCAAACGTGCGGAGGTTCTGACTATCCCCAAGCAGACATCCACCAAGTCCCGGCTTGATCAATGTCGTCTGCCACCCCCGATGAACGAGGAAAACTTCCTGAAGCTCCAATACCAAGTGCCAAACCTGCCATAGCTCCAATCAAACTACCGCCAGAGTAACCATCCGTCATCCTCCGTTCAGTAACGTTTTCCGCGGCCGCCCCGGCCCCTACGCTGGCTTGCCCTTCAGGCCGGTACAATCCGGGTTGCAGTAACTCCACGCAACCATCCGTTCCTGCCGCTCGAAGGAGGAACAGCGAAAAGCCGCCACATCAATGACGATGGCGTTCATCTTTAAGTATGGACCGTAAACGCACCATCAATTGGAAAATTTGTTCAATCCGGAACAAAGTAATCGAATTCGGTGACTTCCTAACAGGAAGGACATCGCTATCGCTAACGTCATGGAGAAGCACCTCAAGCCCGAACTTAGCGATCGCAACTCCTCCTCTATCAGAAATGGAGTTGCGATCGCCCTGCGCAATAATATAAACTGCCACATACTTCCGAGCTTCCACATACATCCTAAAGGGTTTGAGCTGTTTAGTGGAATACCTGTAACTAGAAATTAGAAGAACTCAAGTCGAGTTATTAGTACGAGACACTGAAGAAGTCTACACATTGTGAACGAAATACGCGTATCTGTCGAAGATAAGCAAAGGTAGTTGGAATTAAATGGAAAATACTAATTTTTCTTCTAATTTCTAGTTCCACCTACAGTTTATTGAATCCATCGGAGTTGAGGTTGAATCTGCCGTCGGCCGTATCACCTTCATCGTGGCCTATTGTTCCAAGCAAGCCAGCACCGCCAACGGAACATCAACGGTCCTACGAAACGACATTCGCAAGCTCACTAGGACGCACGAGCAGTTTATCATCGCCGGCGACCTGAATACGAAACATTGTTCAGGAGGACCTAGAAAACTGCCATTACACCATTCCGGATACACCCACCCGGTTAATTTCGACGTGCATCTCAAGTCAGTCGATGACATCAAACGGCAGCAATGGCTCCAAGGATTGCTTGATATCTCCTGCAGAGAAGGCTGCTGAGACAGGTCAACACTTCGTCAGCTTCCACAATCTTGGACAAACATCGCCAGTTCGCACGTAGCTGCAGTTAGCGAGCTTGTAAACAACATCCCGGAAGAGTTAGTGATCTCAGATGACGAATTGTTGGCCTATATCAAAGCGCCTAAGAACATGAAGGCCCCAGGTTTCGATAAGATCATGAACTTGGAGCTCAAGCAATTAAGCCCCCAGTTCTACATTCATCTGACGTTGATTTTCAACCAATGCCTGCGACATAGGTACTTCCCCTCGTGTTGGAACTCAGTTAAAGTCCTTATACAGAAACCTGGGAAAGATCCTTTCTCTTCCAAGAGCTATATACCAATCAGCTTTCTCTCAGGATTATCTAAGCTGTTTGAGAAAGCGAACTACCGTCGGCTTCTTTCACCTGCCGACAAGCTAAACATCATCTCGACGAACAATTTGGCTTCCGACGTGGTCGTTCAACAATTCAACAATTTAATCGAGTCATTAAAATCCTCAGACGGAACAAGCCTGTTTCTAAATCATCTGCCAGGGCATTTCTCGACATCGAGAAGGCCTTTGAGGTCGTGTTTTCTGATGAGAAACTCTTTGTCTTGCAACAGCCGCACAATGTCTAAAATGATCGCCTGAGGGCGCCGACGTTGGCCAGCATCCCCCGTCCCACATAAACAAACCGCGGCTCCAGAGCGTGCGGGAAGGTCCCACAGGTGTTTATCGAGAAAAACGGGAAAATCAACGCCGCACACTATTAGACCGAGGTTCTGAAAAAGGCTGTGGCCCCGGCACTTCGGAACCTCTACGGGAAGGATCATTATGCCTTTCAATAGGACGGCGCATCGGCCCACACGGTGAATTTGGGTAATTTTAGGGTGCAGAATACAAATTTTCCAACAAAAACATCCTACTAAGTGCATTCTTGTAGATGATAGAACGTATATTTAACGTTAAAGCGGACAATAACCAGCTGCTTGGTGTGGTATTGTAAAGGGTGTCCCACATCATATTGCATCAAGGAAAAAACTGTAGAAAATTACCTAGTTGACAGAATATAACCTATTAGTAAGTTTTGGTATATTTATTTCATTCAACTTCAATACCATTGCCGTACGCTCGCACCTTACGCCTTACTCCACTCATTAGGTTCTTTGCAACATCTTCCTGCAGCTTCTTCTGTACGGAAACCCACTTTTTCTTCATGTCTTCCTCAAATTTGACCTCCTTCGGATACTTCCGTAGTGCCTGCTTAATAATAGCCCAGTATTTTTAGAGGGGCCTTAGTTCTGGTGTGTTGGAGGAATTCATGTTCTTGGGTACGAAAGTGACCCCGTTCGCTTCGTACCATTCCAGGACAACATTTGGATAGTGGCACGAAGCCAGATCCGGCCAGAAGATCGTAGGGCCCTCGTGTTGCTTCAACCGAGGAAGCAGACACTTCTGTAGACACTCCTTGAGGTAGATCCCCCCGTTTACAGTCCCGGAAGTCACGAACGGCGCACTCCGTTTGCCACATGGGCAGATCGCTAGCCAAATCAGGTATTTCTTGGCAAACTTTGAAAGTTTCTGCTTCCTTGCTTCCTCCGGAACATCACACTTGTAATGAGCGGTGAAGAACAGATCGTCACGATTTGACCGAACATTGGAATTCTGCTTAAACGCTTTCACAACGCGCTTGTGATCCTGATCACTAACAGAACATCCATTCTGACCGAATTTCTCCTTACGTTCGATGCTCAGAGTTTCGTAGTAACGTTTAATCACACGACTCACCGTTGACTGCACGATTCCGAGTTGTTTTCCGATGTCCCGATGAGAGAGTTGAGGGTTTTCCAGGTGCTTGCGCAAAATCAATTCGCGACATTGCTCTTCGGGTGACGCCATTTTTCCAATGTTCGAAAAACTGACAGCGATAAAAATACAACAAAAAAAAAACACTCTAAGCTACTTCTACCCAAGTTTTCAAGAGAAAATAAATGGCTAATTTTCTACAGCGTTTTCTTCGTTATGCAATTCTATACTGAACACCCTTTATAATAGTCTCAAGTCACCGTGATATAATTGACCAGGAAGTGCGAAGCACTTCCCACGCAAGCTAAAATCTTCTTCCGATCAATCCCGGAACAGCCAGCCGCGGTCCACGGAAGTTGTCAACTTGAAACGGCTCCCTGCCAAAAATGTCCCGGTCGATGATTCCAACGACCCCCAGTCCCCGCTGCGGTCGTAATCGAACCGGAAGAAAGATGTTAATTAGCTGCTGCACGGACTGCACTCTAACTCGTACCAGCTTGCAGTTGCAAAAGTCGATCACCGGCCACCGTTTGCCGCAAATGCAAATGGGGGGAAATTATGAATGGAATGCAATCCCCACGGACGGAGTGTCGAATGCTGGCTCGGGCCTCGGAACTGACTCTAGCTCTGGCAGGAGGAACATCATTCTCGTTCGCTCTCAATTGCCATAAAAGACGGGGCGTTTCAGCACGACGACGACGACGACGGTGCAAGTGAGTGAGAAATGAGGTGCAGACGGTGACATTATGCAGCAGCTGTTGCACAGCCGTTTGACACCCCCCCTCGGTCATCCTCGTCACAGGAATCTGCTTAGTATCGATTAGCGTCAACCGCTCCTCGACTATTTCGCAACCCAGAAGGCAATCCCAGCGAGGGACGACATTCTTCCTCCGTTCTTGAATTCGTTACTTTTTTGCATAAATATTCATGGCGGTGAGAACCTTGAGCTAAGGAACGTTTCATCATCGTCTTCTCAAATCTAGGTGTACCACCAACCATCATGGAACGAAGATGATCTAAAATTAGAAAAATTAGCGGCACTACACGTTCGTCTTCTTCCAACGCAACGGCGGATCGGGAGAAGTTTTTTTTCCGTCTTTTGACTGGAACTGGTGCGCACTCGGCATGGCGAGATATAAATATTGAGGGCCTCGTCGCTCTCGGTGTCGTCTTGGTCTACTTGGATGGATGTTGTAAGTGAAGTGCTAGAGGTGCGGTTCCAACAAGACAGCGAAATGGACGACGCACGGAGGAAGTCACTTCGTTATGGATGAGCTAAAAATAACGACGCTACATTTTTATGCTTTTGTGGAAACGAAGTTTGTGATTTTTTTTTATTCAATTCCAGTGATATTTTTTACCGGCAAATGCCAAATTTGAATGCGCAATCAATGTTTGCACACGTGCGTACAATCAACTCGTACACATCAGATAACGTTTAATCAAAACTGCCGATATATAAAGCCAACAATGTTGCATTCAGTGTTTATTTAGAGTTTGGGTGGCTGGAATGAAAAATGCGAAACTTGATTGCTGCAATGAAAAGTTGCAAATTTTCTCCCGGTAAAAAGCGGAAAAATTCATATTCATCAGTTTTTAGTTGATGAACGATGGTTACCCGTTATTGATAAACATCAAATATTTGCATTTTTTTTTTGTGGTTTACGGGATGATAGCACAGATTTTGCATGGTTACAATTTGTTCCGACCACGCATCAGCCCGATAAATGTTGATAAATGATTTTTTTTTTCTGTTTGTTTGATTTCTAGTAGTTGATTTGGCATTATTTATGCGGATTCCAAATTTGCATAACCGTTATTCGCAAATATTGTTGAGCAATGCTGTTGGTAAGTGGTGCATTCAAAGGTGGACGTTAAAATAAATGTTCATAGGAATTTGATTATTTTTGCGTGTTTCAATAAAACAAGATTCGTTTTTTAATTCGTCAGGAATTACCATGCTGCACAAATGTATTTTTTTTTGCTAAGGTCTGTATCGTTAATTATGAGTACACCTAATAATTGTTGTATTTAAATATGTTTTATTTATTTTGCAACTCAAATTCAGTGACATTGTTTATTGACCATCCCAAAAAACTATTGCATCAGTATATTATACATTTAATTTTTCGTAAATCTGGCTAGCACTCGCAGCTTCTTCTTGATGTTCCTCATGCGGTTTTGCACAACCGTTTCGTCGATGGGTTTGCTTACGTTTATCCAGTCGTTTTTAAATTTGATGATGTCATCTGCTCCTCTAGCCTTCTTCCGCAGCTTTCCTTTCATCAAAGCCCAAAATTTCTCAATGCGCCAATTTGCGGACAATTTGGAGGATTCATCGGCTTTTCCACTAATTGGACATTGTTCTCTTCATACCAGTCCAATATGGCACGCATATAGTGGCAGTATGCCCCTGAAAGAGCATGCCATTTATGCTCAAAACGTCGTCGTACAGGTTCCGAGCCCGAGTTTTCACAGAATTCGCCTGAATTTGACTGCGTTTCGGACATTTTTGTTTCAGGTACGTCTTCAGGGAATTTCGCTCCTTTGCGCGTTGGACCATTCCAATCACCGTTCCACACTTTTTTTGCGCAATCTCTGATGGATACCGCCTTTTTTCCTTCAAAAACTTTGCAAATTTGTTTGTTCAAATTTGGGTTTGACGCACCTGTTTTTCCACCACGGCCGGGTAAACCCTTCAATGTGTTTTGCATAACAAACCGGTTGATCACATTCTGGACCGCACAGACACTAACACCTTTTTCTTTTGCTTATTTTTTTTAGGGATTGTCCTTTTCAGTGCAGTACTTGGTCACAATCGATTTTCGCTTTTCTTCCGTAGGACCTGGCATTGTTCCGCTTGACGTAAAACTTAAACTTTTAAGGTTTTCGTTTATTTACAAGGCAAGCAACACATTTACACTAAACAGCTGTCAAAATAAGTCATAGTCTTTTTCATACAGAAACTGAAAGGTGTACTCATAATTAACGATACAATCCTTAATATTTCTTTTTGCAAGAATATCAGGAATACCTCCCAGCGTCAGTTTAATTATACAGATCCTATTTTATTGAAATGCTGACCTAATAAGGCTTGAGTTAATATTTGGACACCGAAGAAACCGAATTTATATCGGAACCATGCTAATTTAATAGAAATTTTGAGTACCCAAAACGTTAGTATTGTATTGAACATTAAGGGAAAATTAAAAAAATATATAGTCGGATTTGATTTTGATGAAATCTAGAACTTTCATTCGTACACCACTCATCATGTTTTGGGCATTCTGTTGACTAATCTGAGCAGCCATGTGTTCCACGATGTTTTCATCTCTGTTACAGGGTGGCCACACAATCTTTATATAAAAATTCCCGCATTTTTGCCTTACTTTTTCGACTGTTAAAATGAGTTAATATAAATTACTCGTAGCTAAATCTCTCAGTTCACACACTTTTTCCAATTTGGTTTACCACCAGACACTTTTCATTTATTTAAAATACGCATTTTTGTGCCACAGGATGAGCTATTTTTCAACAAATGTTTTAAAATTTGGCAGCTCCATCTTGGTTCTAGCCAAAAATTTTCCAAACCATTTTCTTTTCTCTGGAATCCGGTAAACAACGTCAGAAGGCATTGAGCACAGCTCACCAAATTCTTCTTTCACCATGTGTTAACACCCTTACAAACGCAATTCGCCAAACTTCAAACACATTCGCCACCACATGAAAGATAAGATCATTTCTGGCCTCACCTGTTACAGCCGCGTAGCCAGACTAAGGGCATCTTCAACGGTGGTTCAAATCGTGGTTTGGATGTATTTGTTTAGACCAAACATCGATGCATCGCTGGTGTTTGTAAATTTTGTTTTATACCGGATCTATATTACATCACTTCAGAACTTTTATAAGCTTCTTAGTTTCTTACTGAACGCACTCTTTAAAAATTTAATTTAATGAACTTCGGAGTATCTATGAAGATTGGGTGACAACATCTATAATGAACATACCAGAAGTTGATCAAACTTCTCGGCAGTTGAACAAAATAATTGGAAGTTTCCAGATAATCATGAAGTTTGCTCGCTGTCTTTCGAGAAAAGAAATGGTGGAACTTTAGAGAAGTTCATTGAATTGTCGAAACATTATTAACGTTTCTGGAAACTTGGTTGTATTTCCAAAAATGTTGCTGATCATCCATGGAATAGGAACAACTTTCTGGAAATGACGGGAACTTATAAAATCAGATTTCGCTTTCCAGAAGTTGTTTTAACTTCCAGCAGGTACATATTCTGTGACAAAAAGCAGAATACAACAAATATTTAAACAATTTACGAGAAATTCAAAAAATCTTGGAAGCCGTGAAATTTCTGTGGAATTAACGAGATGATGTCAACCCGTACAAGAACTTTTTATGATCTCCAAGATTGTGAATAAGTGGAAATGCTATGACATTTATTAAAAAAATGTTGGTTCCTTTATTCTCGTTTTGGTTGGGTTCGAAAAATTATCGAGTAGTAAGAAGTTTAAGTTCTTCCTAAAACTTAAATACCCTGAACTTTTGGGATGTTTTCGGAACGATTGGGAAGTTTCTCGATCACCTAGAAAGAACCCTGAAATTCTAGGAAGCTCCCAAAACTCATGGAAAAATCTTTTGAATGTTTCCTAAACTTTTTGAATGCCAAAAAAAACTAATCAAGAAAATAGAACCAAATTTGGCATGTGGGGTTTTCTGGAGGAGAAAAATATTTTTATGGTGGTTTGAGACCCCTCCCCTCTCCTAGAAGGAGTGCTGTCATACAAATGAAACTGTAATTTCTTCATAACTCTAGATCCAATAGAGCAAATGGAACCAAATTTGACATGCGGGGATTTTAAAGGCAATAAATGTTTCTACGATAGTTCGAGACCCCTCTTCTCTCTCTCTCTCTCTCTCTCTCTCTCTCTCTCTCTGTTAGGTTGGGGGGCGGTGCTCCCATACAAATGAAACAAAAGCTTCTACATAACTCGAGAGCTAATCAAGTAAATGGAGTCAAATTTAACGGGTAGAGGTTTTTGAAGGCAAGAAATGTTTCTAAGGTAAATCGAGACCCCTCCGCCCTCTGTAAGAGGGGGTCTCTCATACAAATGAAACACAAATTTGTGCATAACTCGAGAACTAATCAAGTATATGGAACCCAATTTGGCATGTGGAGGTTTTTGGAGGAGATAAATGTTTCTATGGAAGTTTGAGACTCCTCCGCCATCTGAAAGGGGCGGGAGGGGGGTTTTCATACAAATTAAACACAAATTTCTGAATAACTCTATCAGATTCAACTTATCAGGTTAATGGAACCAAATTTGGCATGTGGAGGTTTTCGAAGGCAAGAAATATTTCTAAGTTGACTCGAGCCCCTCCCTTCTCTGAAAGGAGGGCTCATATACAGATGAAACACAAATTTCTGAATAACTCGATAACTTAGTACGTTAATGGAACCAAATTTGGCATGTGGAGGTTTTTGAAGGTAAAAAATGTTTCTATTGTGGTTTGAAACTCCTGATTGCCTAACTATTTTGATAATTTGAAAACTTATAATTGATTTCTAATTCTTCTTTATTTCTAGAAAATTCAAATTTAATTTCTTAGTATAATCCTAAAAATATAAAAATAAATAAAAAACTAAAAATATTGACAGGTTATGTTTGTTGATATCAATTAATGAAATAAAATGTTTTACAAAACTTAGTGTAATAAAAATTCAAAGTTTTTCTGTCAAACTTAAATTAAATTGAATTGATTTCACAATAAATAAATTCAACCCCTAATTTAATATTCATATATTTCCAATTATAAATAAAAACAAAATCTATCAAATTTAATTATTATAATATTTAGTTCATGTAAATAATATTTTATTTACATTTGTGTTAGTTACTCAATTGTTCTTTACTTTTAAGTAAAATAGATTCAGGCCCAGAATTTTTAATTGAATTACATATTTTGGTTAAAGTAATATAATTGCTAATTTTATTTTAATTAGTATACGCATTGAAGATAAGGCATTTTTTAATGCAGTAGACCATATTTTTTGAAAATATAAGTATATTACTCGATAATTAAATTTTTTTATTTAATATTAAATAAAAATATGTATACTTGACAAAACTATATGATACCTAAACGTGATGTTTTCACATATAATAATTGACTTTATACGATAAGTGACCATTAAAGATATTAATGGAAATAATTAATGTTAAATAGCACGTTCCCGAATATGAATTGTGTTACTCTTTTAAGGCCTCTTCAAAAATGATATCAAGCTAATAGTTTCTGAAATGCACTAAATTAAGCATTTTCAACTTGCTCTATTTCGTGATTATTATAAGATGGAAAGTTCTGGTCATTGGCAAAGTTGTTCAGCAGATCAAGAACATTGAAAACATGGGCCGTTTTTTGGAATTCCACCGCTACGTGGCGCTAGTGAGCATTTATAATTGAGCATTTTCAACATGTTCTACCTCGTGATTCTGATGAGATAAAAAGTTCTAGTTTTTGGCAAAGTTGTTCAGAAGGCCAAAGGCATTTCAACAAATGGGCCGTTCTGTTACTAATTCAATCGCTATGTGGCGCTAGTGAGCATGCAAAATTGATCCTTTATAACTTGTTCTATCTCGTTATTCTGATAAGATAGAAAGTTAAGTCGAGACACTGAAGAAGTCTGCACATTGTAGACGAAATACGCGTATCTGTCAAGATAAGCAAAGGTAGTTGGAATTAAATGGAAAATAATAATTTTTCTTCTAATTTCTAGTTAGAAAGTTCTAGTTTTCGGCAAAATTGTTCAGAAGGCCAAGTGCTTTCTTCAATTCCTCAGCTATGTGGCGCTAGTAAGCATTCAAAATTGAGCAGTTTCAACTTGTTCTATCTCGTCATTGATTATGAGATATGGTTGAACAAGGGATGGTTGTATCGGTTCATGCATAAAAACAACGTGTGATATGTTAGAATCATAGGAGAATGCACATCAGCAGATACAGCTGCTTCTATTGAGTACCCATCAAAACTGATTAAAATAATTGAGGATGTTGCATACCATGCAGACCAAGTCTTCAACACCGATGAAACAGGTCTGTTTTGGAAAAAGATGCCTTGTGGAAGTTATATAGCTTCAACTGAACGTTCGGCATCTGAGATCGCGTCGCACTGGAATTCCGAAAGAACGGCCCATCTGTTGAATACCCTTGACCTTCTGAACAACTTTACCAACGACTAGAACTATCCCTCTTCTCAGAACCGTGACATAGAACAAGTTGAAAATGCTCAATTTTACTCCACGAAGAGGGGGAATTCCAAACTAAACTATTCACTTTTCGAATGCCCTTGTACCTTATGAACAACTTTGCCAAAAAACAGAACTATCTATCTCATCAGAACCATAAGATAGAACAAGTTGAATATGTTTATTTATTTCATGCTCACTAGCGCCACATAGCGGAGGAATTCCGAATAAAACGGCCAATTTTTAAATGCCCTTGACCTACTGAACAACAATGCTCAAGACCGCACCTTTGCAGATATTAAGGGTCTCGAGATATAGCATCATGAATGTAGCTGTATTACCTTCACTTATCCCCACACAGACTTGGCATGCTTTGGGAGTTTTTTTTTACACGGATTCCGGAATTAGCACGGTTTTTTACACGGGTTGGAAAAAACCGTGTTAATTGCAGAATCCGTGCAAAAAAAAATACGGTTTATAAAAAACGTGTAAAAAACCTTAACGTATTTATATAATTGTGTCTATTTATGTAAATGAAAAATACTAGACCATTCGTATCTGTTAAACTACAAATGGATGCTAGTATTGTGAAGAAACTTCCATCATCAAATCATATTTCGTTCAAATTAAGTGAAAATCAGTTTGTTCTTACCGGTTGTTGTTGATGTTCGTTCTTCATTTATGTTTCTGCAGAAGTAGCACACCGCTATTCGGCAATTATTTTCACCTCATGCTTTTTGCATGGAACAACACGAATACAATTACTTCTTCGCGCACAAATGCAATAAAATGAAAATCACAAACACTTTCGAAAAGAACTTTAACTTGAAAAATTACAATCACTGTGCAAGGAAAGAAAAAAAAAACTTCAAAGCTCTCCCTCCGTACACAACGTTATATGCCAGCCACTCACGCGCGCATGCTTCTGACCAGCAAATGGCCGCTTTCTTCATTTCACTGGTTTTCTTCCTCTTGACCAGCAAATGGCCGTTTTCTACATTGCACTGGTTTTCTTCTTCTTGACCAGCAAATGGCCGTTTTCTACATTGCACTGGTTTTCTTCTTCTTGACCAGCAAATGGCCGTTTTTGACATTGCACTGGTTTTCTTTTCTTTTTTTTTTACCAGCAAATGGCCGTTTTCTACATTGCACTGCTTTTCTTCTTCTTTTTTTTGACCAGAAATGGCCATTTTCTAAATTGCGCTGGTATTCTTCCTCTTGACCAGCAAATGGCCGTTTTCTACATTTCACTGGTTTTCTTCTTCGTGACCAGCAAATGGCCGTTTTTGAAATTGCACTGGTTTTCTTTTTTTTTCTTCTCCACACTTTGCCCATAATCAAAATCCATATCGATCATATATTGACTTCAAAACTGCTTTTATAATCATCAATAATTCACTCGTGACAAAGCGGAAAATACTCTAACTTAACCATTAATATCCGGATGGCACAATACTAATATCACACACAAACAAAACTAAGCTGAAATAACTCTTCATCCGGGTTGCGGGGGCGAAGCACAAAACACAAAAAAAAAACGACGAAATAATAACCGACCATCACACATTTTCGGCAGGAATACACAAATCACGCGGAGATTCTATGATTGCACACTGTTTGTTCAAGATGAATTACTAATTATTTTCTGATTTTCTTTCGCGAGAACGACGCAACAAAAAAAACGCGACAACTTCCAAGCACGGCTTGCTGCAATCTTTTCTATCTATTACTGATGTGTTCACACACAAACAGAGCGCACTGAGAAATACAATAATGAGGCTTATGTGACAATTGAAAGGTATGTGCGGCCACACCTATAAAGCCACTGGTTATGAGTACGCATAGATGGTATGTGTGGTTATAACTAGCTATCATTAATTTGTGTTGATCACATTCGAAAAAACTCAAAGAGCTAGATTAATTCCGTAGCAGTTTGCCGTTAGGGCGAACATTTACAAAAGTGAACAAAATGTATTTTCAACGCAATGCATAATTATTACCACTAAATAATGAGTTTTGAATTTTTTGTCCTGATTGTGCTCTTATTCTATTCATTTAATTTTTGTTTCGCAAAGGGCGTAGAGTTATTTTATCATCAAAACAATTTACGATGTATGCCATATTGATTGTTGACAAGGAGAAAGGCTTAAATTAAATCAAAACATAAGCTTGGTGTTATGTAAGAGGCGAAACTGAAAAAAAAATCAAAACAACGGTGAAAAAATTTAAGGCGAAATCAATGGAAATGTTAAAAATATGCGAAAAATATAGGGCAATACTCTTTTTCCAGTACTTGTCATGCTAACATTGAAAATGGCGTAACCAAACATACTAGAATTGACAGGCAAATATTACAAATTAGCATATATCAATGAATAACGAACGAATTTCTTATGCTAGATTATATAATCATCATGCCCCATTTGCTTCCATCCTGCATGTTCGCCCTAATCGCAAATCGCTCCTGAATTGATTGAAAATGAGATCAAACTGCAATACATCATTTGTTTCAGTGTAATCCAAATATAAGCGATAGAATCACATAGGTCCCGTTACATTCAGAAGAGAAGAAAAAAAGGTCCCGTTATTTTCCATACGGTTGATTCATATATCTCATTACGACCGATGCCTGCAAGAGAGAGTGAACCTATATGGAGTGAGCGAGAGCGAAGCAAACATTCCTCCGTCCCGGATGTAGGCCAGAGATGTTAGAGAAAATACGAGGTGAGATAGTGTTAGTGATTACTCGCCTTCCATCGTTCCATCGCGAACCACGAACAGTTCACGAGATGGCCGACTTACGAGCATAAGAGCGAGAGTGCTCCGTTTTCGGGCCGATCGTGGCACGCGTCGAGTAAATCCATAGCTTCAACCGTTTCCGGAAAAACACACCGAAAAATGATCCGATTTTTTTCATTTCATTTATGGAACTACAAACAAAAATCTCTCTACAATTTACTTTTATTTATTCAATTTCAAACAAACATACCGGCCAGAGAGGCGATCCAATTGCAATGATCATTTCTATCATTCAATGTGAAAAATTTGCAAATAAACTCACCTCACAATGTCGTTGCTCGCATAAAAAGAACCATACAATTACAATACAATAATATATAATAACATTCAAACCTATTTCCGACCATGAATCTCATTGTTCATGAATCTGATAAATTAAAAATGCATATGGTCATTGCAAAAGATTTACAATTCACTCTATATGCTAGGATTTTCAACAATAAGGCGAGTTAAAAGAGGTAAGACGAGGAATGCATCGATGATTTTCAGAGCACAAAAGAACTAGACATCAATTAGTGACTAAATCATGAACAACTGAAGAACTTCTAGACTTAACACTGACTGATTAATTAAATAACATAACGCGACGCAAACTTCCAAACTCCTTCACTCCTATGAATCCAATCAGTAAACCATAAAAAATATCCCGCATAATCACAAACCATTCCTGGAAAATTTTCCTTAATGTTGACGACCGTTTCCGTTATTGTTACGACATTTACCCTTATAGTTGACAACTATATGCTAACAACTTCCTATATAGTTTTAATTATATGTCAGATGGTAAAAGGCCAAATAAAAATATGCTGAATAGGCGGTTAAGTTAGGTTACCATAAAAAAATGGCAATTTTCTCGTACAAAATTGTTGCTGTACTCTATGACAAAAAGTTGGTATATAATCCAGACCTAGTGCAGACAATAAAAAACCTTTCAATGACAATACGGCATACATTAACAATATGTGTTAATGTAGAGGTTGTATGGTGTAAATGAGATTAAACTATTCGATAACAATAACATAAAATGTGATAATATATCTTACATTCGAAATATAGTTTTGACTATATAGCAAATTGTTTTTCGTCATGCGGGATATTATTGGGTCTATATTGACACACCAACAGATTATCTAAAAGAGACGGAATAATACGAGAATTAGAAAAACCCACATAATACTAACAAACTGAAGAACAAAAAGACAAAAAGACGAAACGACAGCCCACAAAACAGTTGACATGAACATGACTGAGAGAAATGGTATGCAATCTTGAAAATGTAACAGTTTTTGAGGCCGATACAACAGCGTCTCCATGGACGATATGAGGTGCAATCCTTCAAAAGAAGTTAAGTTATATCAATCTATTGCATGAGGTAAAATACAAGAACTTCTTGTTTTTGTTAGAAGGAAATAGGTCTTCTCAATTGATAAATCTAATTTTTGGTTTTGCTCTGGAAGACTCTCAGAATACATAAACGACACAACAGCGGACTAAACTACAAAAGACTGACGAAATTACGAAACGCCTTATTAAACTTGTAAACGTAACACTGACTACACAATAACAAAAAGACACACAGTCCGCATCCAGCTCTCATGCCGTGCGGTTCTATTTTCTTTCTGCTAAAGGAAGTATTCTTGCTACCAAAAGCTACAACAAAATTAAACAGCACTTTTCAGTGCTAAACATTATCTGCAAATTCTTTATTTAATTTACCCTTATTCCTTTTCGATCCTTGTCTGGACCCTACGCGAGGTAATTCGACCTCGATATCGGTTTGGAAAATTCCTCTTGTCATGTCACTGTAAAAAATCGCTATTTTCCGAACAAGCTCAAGGTCAATTAGTGCTAATCACAAGTTTCTTAATTGAGGAAAATTGTAAACCCAACTAACATTTTTAGTTGCCTAAGCCGAAGTTAAGAACTTATAAGCTGTTTTATAATTGTATAAAAGCAAGTGAAGCTGAATAAGCTATAAGCAGAATTAGAAAATCGATGCAGTACTTGTGCTTAATGTAAACACAGCTTTAAAACAACATTTAGGTTTAGGGTTGCATACTTTTGAAAAGAAAGCCTCTTAGTACGAACAATGTTTGTCTGCACTTACAACAGCTTGTTTATGTAGCTAAGAAATTAGTCAGCTAAGCTTTTGAATTATCATTCTGTGTTCTCTACATGCAGTTTTATTTGTTGGCTTTATAATAGCTTTTCAAAAGCCTTTATATTAGAAATACCTCAGCCGCTATACAGCTTAGTGATTATAACTGTATAAAATGTTGTATAAGCACATTGAGCGAACATATCGAAAGATTTCCGAATATAGTATCGACAATTTGCCAGACGACATTATTGCAAATTTATATCACGATTCCTATGGAAAGAAATCATATGACGATCGTATGAATGTTTTCTCTCAAATGAAAAAAAGTTGCAATCGGGATGCGAACCATGAACCAACCTCGTTGCATCCAGAGCCGAGTCACAATCCCTACGTCAGACTATAAGCACGCTTGATAAGTGATGTCAATTGAAAAGCGTAGAAGAGGCACGCTTTTATCGACCAATGCAACAATAATCTTTTAATACGATCTCGTATGGCTTTGTGGGTTCTGATCGTAGGGATAATTTCCCGAGTGTAGTTGCGGGCACAGAGTATGGAGCATATATGGTAGTTCTTGAGCTTGAGCTCTTGAGTTGAGTCTTAGCTGTGAAACCAAACAAAAGCAATACCGTCCATTTTATCAAGCAGGAGCATTTAGATTTCCAAATATTTTGAAGGATGCTGAAAAAATTAAGTAGCAGCGGTGCTTACTATTGAAAACGAAATCTGAGACAGTATAAGTATATTTGAGGAATTCATATTCCGGAGCAATCGCGCAATTGACAGTGCTGTCGAAAATTGCTTTCAAATAAACAATATAAATTCCACTGAGCAGAAGATCAGGTGTTCAATTCCCGGTCGTAGGGGATTTTTTTAATCACCTGAATTCATTAATATAGCAATGATAAATATAGTATATAATCTATAACAACAGTTATAAAATGAAATTGATATTAATGAAGTTTTAAAAAAAATTATAACAAATAAATCCAAGCGCGGCACAGCTAACAACGTAAATTAGATGGTGATCATGTTTAGATTATGACGAATCTCGGTAACACTGATTTTCAAAACAGTACAAACCTGTTCGTGGAAGAGTTTCAGCAATTATTGTCAGCTCAACATTATTAGAACCAGAGTATGTTTTGAACACTTCTGAATACGGGTACCGGAATTCTCACAGCTGATAAGGCGATCTGAGGATACAGTTACCGTTCTCAAGGTGAAGGTGCAGAGTTCAAATCTGGTAAGTACACGGGTAAGTGATACATAAATACATACTATGCATACGTCATTATAATACAAAGTTCATGTAATTAAATGTTAATTACGCATTACGCAACGATACAATTACGCAACGATAAAAACAACACCATTGCCGTAATACCGTCCACGAGTATTGTAAACAGTGTTTGACATACATATTTTTTCGATTGCTGTATAGTGACTATGTTTAAGCGTTTATATCAACGTGTTAAGACTACCAATAAAGAGCTGTTTGCCACAGTTTTAAAAATAGAAATTGCGATGAACAAATAAATATGCTGAATATGCGTTTCAAAAGAACAGTTACGTAATACGATTGTATAATTTTTGATAGAAGCTTCCAGGCTATAAACCGATTACATATTCTGCTTGACATTTTTCAATTTTCATGAAGCTGGGTAGATTTGCCAGATTTGCTTGTGAAAATATTGGCTGGGCGCTTGTGCAACCACTACTTAACCATTACTTAGTTTAAAGATGTATACGTATTGCCTATGAAGCGTTTATCTAATTAAAAATGTTACTTGGGAATCTATTGTAATGACAATATGCATTTTTCATTTATCTGATTCATGAACAATGAGATTCATGGTCGGGAATAGATTTTAATGTTATTTTATATTACTGTATCGCAATTATATGGATATATTAACCGGGTAATTTGTTGGTGTGTCAGTATAGTCCCAACAATATATTTTTTATTGTTTACTGATTGGATTCATAAGAGAGAAGTTACCATTAAAAGAGTTTGGAACTTTGCGCCTCCTTATGTTATTTAATTTGTCAGTCAGTGTTGAATCCAGAAGTTTTTAAGTCGCTCATAATTTAGTTACCAATTGATGTCTAGCTCTAATGTGCTCTGAAAATCATGGCAGCCCTAAGTTTGCACCTTTAAACTGAAGAAATGATCTATTAACAATTGAAATTCATTCCATAAAAAACGTATTTATGACCCATTAAAATCTGGTTCATATCCATAATAAAATGGATATGATCCATAAAATTTATCAATGTGATCTAGATTTATATAAAATTTTGCAATAAAATGTAAAAAATGTACCGTTATTTATCTAGGGTATGATCAATAAAATTGTACGGATTACCCATGAACATATATCAAATGTTCCAAAAAAGGTTAAATACCATTCCTTAAAGTTGTAAAGTTGATCCTTAGAATGTAACGTTTGAGAACTTAAATATATACACATGATCAATAAATTATTGAAAATATTGCAAAAAAAATCGTTAAGGTCCATGACAGGTTAGAAGGTCAAGGTCCATGACAGGTTTGAAAAATTAACCACAAACTTCTAAATATGGTCCAAAGAATATAAACTTTGGGAATTTATAATAATATGTAGGATCCATAAATTATTCCAATGTTGGGTTTATATTTTTTTAAATTTTGGCTACGGGGAAATCGATCCTTGACTGCGCTACTACTCAGATCTATTAACATTTCCGTTTCTTCAGCTATGCGGCTCAAATATTGCTATTAAAGAACGATCGCTTTTTAGAAGATTTTCAATTTTTCAGAGAGCTGATTTACTTTAGCTATTTCACGTTCTTTTACGACCGCAACTGCGACACATGTTTCCCAATACATTTGGTAAAGAGCACTCGTGCATGTTAAGAACTAGAGAAAATATTCCTATATTAATCTCATCACTTTGCAATTCATCCTACTTTAAATTAAAGGACAGGATTATAGTCACTAGATTCATAGTCTGGCGGATACAACGACGGGAGCCAATTTGAACTGTCACTTGGCGGAGTCATCGTTCAGAAATGGCTTTTAGGCCCTTAACATGAATTATTCGAGATATGCTCGATTGTCTCCGCCAACTGGCAGTTCAAATTGGCTCCCGTCGTTGTATCCGCCAGACTATGAATCTAGTGACTGTAGACAGGATTAGTTAGTAATGTATGTTTTTGTTATTAAGAGGACCCTCCCCTGGATTTGGGCAAAAATAAGGCAAAGTTTTTATTTTTTGTTTTTGGGAGAATGAAAAGGCGTACGAACTTCTTTTCATTCTCCCAACTTTTGACGATGAAATTCAATTATTATTCAAGATTTCAAAGAGATAAAACAAATTGTGAAAATTCAAAATGGCGGCTAAAAAATGGCGATATCTCGAAACCATGTTTTACAATCTTACTTCAAGCCCCGGGCTTGAACTATTAATCCGATTCTCTCCATCAAATAACAGTTTGAAAGGTTATAATTTTTTGTACGGCTTGAACTAAAAATTGGCATTAATTAATTATTATTTATAATTTTTGAACACAGTTGAAATTAAAAAAAGGTGGGCAAAATTAAACTTTTCAGTTCAAATGATCACTTTTCAATGAGTTTACGTTAAAATTGTCTCAAATTTAATTCAAGCCGTAGAAAATTTTATTATCTTTCAGAAATGATAACTAGATTTGATTTCTGCCCACTACAAGAGGCTGCAGGCTTGAAGTAGTCGCCTCATGTTTTGAGCGCAGAGGCTTACGTAAATCGCCATTTTGTAGCCGCCATTTTGAATTTTAACAATTATTTTATCTCTTTGAAATCTTGAATAATAATCAATTTTAATCGTCAAATCGGAACCCGCATAATCGCAAACCATTCCTGGACCATTTCCCTCATTGTTGACGACCGTTTCCGTTATTGTTACGACATTTACCCTTATAGTTGATAACTATAAACTAACAATCTCCTATACAGTTTTAACAATATGTCAGATGGTAAAGGGCCAAATAACAATATGCTGAATAGGCGGTTAAGTTAGGTTACCATAAAATAATGGCAATTTTCACGAACAAAATTGTTGCTGTACTGTATGCCAAAAAGTTAGTATATAATCCAGACCAAGTGCAGACAATACAAAACCTTTCAATGACAATATGGCAAACATTAACAATATGTGTTAATGTAGACGTTGTATGGTGAAAATGAGATTAAACTATTCGATAACAGTAACATAAAATGTGACAATATATCTTACATTCGAAATACAGTTTTGACTATATAGCAAATTGTTTTTTGTTATGCGGGAAGTTCGTACGCCTTTTTCATTCTCCCACAAAAAAAATACAAACTTTGCCTTATTTTTGCCCAAATTCAGTGGAGGGTCCCCTTAAACGTAAGCAAACATTTTTAGAAAACGAAACCGATACTGCAACTGCCCAATTGTTTGATTCAGCTTAGGAGGATGGAACAATGAGATTAATATGGGGGCACACATGTTAATATGGGGGTATAACATGTCAAATTTAAGGCTTGATCAAACTGTTATTTAAGATTTTTATTATAAATGCCGGGCAAACGATTACCATCCAACTCGATATCGCTCGTCGGACCTAACTATAAAAAACATCCTCCGTTTGCATTATACCGGGCAAATGCTTGAATCAGTTGTTTACTTGAAGACAATATCGGAAACATCGACTGCTTTCTACTTCCTTAGTTCTTCAATCCTCAACTGGCAGGCAACATTGATATTTCTAGCACTTGGAGTACAGCATAACAAATCGTGGCTACTATGTTACATTGTACAATATGCTTTTTTTTTTTTTTTTTAAACCGATGTTTGGCAAAATTGTAATTGAGAAAATTTTCTATAAGAATAACTTTTGAACGAAACGTTTGCTTTCTCCATAGTACTCATAATTTCGTTATAAAAATTCTAATTAGTGTTAGTTTCTTATCAAATGTACTCAAATTTCAAGATGTTGTTAAGTACATGATATGAAATCGTTTAAGCAAAGGGGAGAGAATATTTCAAAATTTGCATCACTCTAACGGGAAGGTTAGGTTAGATTAACTACCCAATTTTTATAGACCAAAAAATTGAAAAAATAGTGATCAAAATTCAAAAATGCAGGCATAATTTATTGATCACACCCATATGTTCAATTGCACAAAGTTGATCATTTCTATGAGTTTATAGATTATTATTCATTGTTTTATGGATCATAGACAATCTATTTATGGAACATTTTCAATAATTTATGTATCATGTGCATGTATTTTAGTGCCCAAATGTTACATTCTGTGGATCAATCTTGCAAGTTTAAGGAATTATATTGAACCTTTTATGGAACATTTGCTATATGTTTATGGGTAATCCGTACAATTTTATTGATCATACCTTAGATATATAACGGTACATTTTAGACATTTTATTGCTAAATTTTGTTTAAATTATGGATCACATTGATAAATTTTATGGATCATATCCATTTTATTGTGGATATTGACCAGAGTTTTACGGGTCATGAATGCGTTTTTTGTGGAACGATTTTAATTTTTTAATGTATCGTTTATTAGTTTTTATATGCAAAAGTATGTTTGCCGAAAATCATCGTTGCATTCTTCGTCTTACCTTTATTAACTCACCTTATTCAGTTAAATTTCATAATAACTGTGGAATTGTTGATTGATTTCCATAATGTTTGCACCAATCATTCGATAATATGTCGATTTTAATATTGAAAAGTATTGATTTTCAACAATAAACTATTGAAAATAACGCAAATTTAGAGTGATGTCTTATAACGTCGTTTTTTTCAGAGTAAATTTACTAAAAGCACAGTATTGTCCTATAAGACTCTTAAAAATTAATAAAATTCATTACACATTTAAACGTAGTCCTACGTCACCTTTGCGTACAATCCCATTTCGCTGTCCATTGAATTATTTTTTCAACACTCAATTCGACGAGTGTCAATTTAAATTTTCCAAGTTGTCCAAATACAATCGTTCAACTAATACGGTCGAAAGTGTTTTTATTTAAAGCATGTTTTGAAAACAATTAAAGGGAGTATACATCTGGTTTATTTTGCATTGAACTCAATAGAAATTTTAATAAAGAAATGCATAAACATTGAGGCACATTAAGTTTCCATTCTGCTGTTACATCATGGATTTTGCCAATATGTATGGATTAGTTGCCGTGTTGGCTTACTATTAAATTTTTGAATATTTTTTACAGCTGTTTGTTATATTTTCGTACAAAACGCACTACAAGATTATCGGGCTCTTGAACGAGGGAACAAAACGAAAAGGAATGCAGTGAACAAACTGTGAATAGCACGATTTAAAAACGCCTCGCATCAGTTTGTGTGCTCCCATAAGCCGCCATGTAATCTCATCGCGGCGAATTTTCCGCCGCGATTACGCTGCGGCGGCGGCAAAAAAAACGCTGCAGTTTGGTGGAGCCTTTATGAAGAATTTCGTGTGCAGTGAGTGGTCGTGGACTCGGGATGCTCGGACCAATTTTCGCTCTTATGCTCGGAAGTCGGCCATCTCGTAAACTGTTCGTGGTACGTGATGGAAGGCGAGCTATCACTAATACTTTCTCACCTCGTGTTTTCTGGAGCATCTCTGGACTACATCCGGGACGGAGGAATGTTTGCTTCGCTCTCGCTCACTCTCTCTTGCAGGCATCGGTCGTAATGAGCTCTGTGAATCAACCGCATGGAAAGTAACGGGACCATTTTTTTTCTCTTTGTAAAGTAACGGGACCTATGTGAATCTCTCGCTTATGTTTGGATTACACTGGAACAAATAATGTATTGCAGTTTGATTTAATTTTCAATTTGCGATTAGGGCGGACATGCAGGATGGACACAAAAGGTGGATGATGATTGTAATATTGTAAAATAACACGACGCCTTTGGTGAAAACAATATTTAATATATGAAATTAAAGCACAATCCGAACAAAAAGCTCAACAGTGGTAATAATTATGCATTGCGCTGAAAATGTTTTTATTTTCACTTTATGTATGTTTGCCCTAACAGCAAATTTCTCCGGAATTAATCTTGCTCTTTGATTTTTTTTCCAATGTGATCAACATGTAATGATCATTTAATGATAGCTAGTTGTTGTAACCACACAGACTATCTAAGTGTACTCATAACCAGTGGCCACACATTCCTTTCATTTGTCACCTAAACTTCATTTGTATTTCTCAGAGCGCTCTGTTTGTGTGTGAACACATCAGTATTAAGTTGCAAAAGATCGCAGCAAGCCATGCTTGGAAGCTGTCGCGTTTTGTTTTTGCTTCGTCGTTTTCGCGAAGAAAATCAGAGAATAATTCGTAATTCATCTTGAACAAACAGTGTGCAATCATAGAATCTCCGCGTGATTTGTGTATTCCTGCCCAAAATGTGTGATGGTCGGTTATTATTTCGACGTTTTTTTTTGTGTTTTGTGCTTCGTCCTCGCAACCCGGATGAAGAGTTATTTCAGCTTAGTTTTGTTTGTGTGTGATATTAGAATTGTGCCACCCGGATATTAATGGTTAAGTTAAGAGTATTTTCCGGTTTGTCACGAGTGTATTATTGATGATTATAAAAGCAGTTTTGAAGTCGATATATGATTTTGATATGGATTTTGTGTATGGGCGGAGTGTGGAGTGAGAAAAAAAGAAAACCAGTGCAATGTAGAAAACGGCCATTTGCTGTTCAGTAGCATGCGAGCGTGAATGACTGGCATATAACGTTGGGTGCGGAGGGAGAGCTCTGAAGGTTTTTTTTTCGTTGCACAGTGATAGTGACTTTTCAAGTTAAAGTTCTTTTCGAAAGTGTTTTGTGAGTTTCATTTTACTGCATTTGTGCGCGAAGTAGTAATTGTCTTCAGGCAGTTCCAAAAAGGTGAGCTACTTCAGTAGAAACATAAATGCATACTTTTGCATAACAGCGAAGCCGTCCAAATGAAGAATGAGCATCAGCAACAATTTCCGGTAAGATCAAACTGATTTTAACTAAATTTGAACGAAACATGATTTGATGATGGAAGTTTCTGCACTATACTAAGGAAGGTCCATTAATTACGTCACGCAGTAGGGGGGGAGGGGGTTTGAGAAACGTGACGATCCATACAAAAAAAATTAAAGGTCCGTACAAAAAACGTGACAAGAGGGGGGGGTTATAAAAGGCAATTTTTGCGTGACGTAATTAATGGACGTTCCCGAACAACCATTTGAAGATCATAAAAGATTTGAATGCTTCAGTATTTTTCATTTACGTGAATATATACACAATTATATAATTATATGGGAATGCCAATTTTTCAATCTTATTGATGTAAGGAGATTCCTCATATCCCTGTGGAAACGTATAAGTGATGTTGCCAAAAAAAAATAATTCTGGACTGATGTATGTGTTCCTAATTATGCGCACCATAAGGTGCATTCATCAGTTTCTAAAAATTCAAGAATAGTATAAAATCGGAGCGGAATTACCAATCAATCGTTGTTCCCTCTCGTAGGTCAAAGTTCACACCTTGCCGACGGTGAGAGGGCTTATCTCATGCTATAAACCTGCATGTGAGACCAAGTATTTGACCAGTAGTGAAAGTATCACATATTCTAATCATTTTTTCACTGCCACGTCGTAGAACGTTTATATAAAGGCACTAACATCAGGTGTGATACTGGCGGGCTAGGCCGCAATTCACTCTTAGACTTCTTACTTTCAATCTTAGGGAAACGACTAAAAGTACACTTTTCATTTTCGTGGCAACTTATGTTGTTGTTTATCCATTTGTTTTATGGACTAAATAACACAAATACCTAGTTTTCTAATGGTATAATAAGTCAATGTAATTGCAAAATCTTCGAAAAGGGTGAATGTTTTGATCGAGGTAATCTGACTGTTCGAAGTGAAGCACATAGCCATAGAAAAGTGTTTCTTTAAGACGGACGATGATGAGCAGGTACATAAGAAATAGGACGCGGAGGGCCCGCTGAGGAAAGACCTTTTGGTGCAGCAGAATAAACCTTTCCATGTGATGAGGTTTCTCAGAGGCGGATGGTTTCCCGTCTCCGTGGGGGGCTCTGGGAGTGGGCGGTGGTTTATTGCTGAAGCGGGTGGTGCGGGGAGGGGGTATTGGGGGTTCCGTGTGGGGTGGCGGCAGGATTTGGGATTGGGGGATGCAGGTCTGGGAACGAGTGGGGGGCGTCCGATCGGGCACATGATCTTTTGCCTGGCTGCCCGGTACGGGGTGGGCAAGGGGAAGATATCCTCCATCTTGCCTGCCCTGCGTTGGGTGGTTTGTTGGAGGATTGTGTGCGCGATCGGATACTACCGTTCAAATGCCCTTAGCTCGTTTTCGGGCTTGTGTCTTTCAGTTTCGAGGCCTGCCGTTGCCCTATACGGAGCTGTCAATGCTTTCTCTTCGTTTCTCTTCATTCTCGCGGTGGATTGCGGTGCGCCCCTGGAGCCTCTCATGGGGATGGGAGATTGCCTGCTTCTGACGAATTTCATCATAGATCGGTATTCCGTGCATGGGAGAATACAAAAAAACAACAAGCTGTACAGGGCACTACTAAGGTAAATTCTTTCTACCAATGGCTGTAAAATGAACGCAATTTAGATGGGACAACCTGACCGACTTACCCTTATAACACATCTAAAAATTGAAGCTCATTACATACTAATTCAAACTTTTAGGAGTATTATTAGAAGAAATCGCAGTTCTGTAACTAGCCCGATATCGACCTTTTGAAAGCATTTGGATGTGATGAAGTGTTGGGTTTGGATGTATAAGGGAAGGGCTGTACAGAGAATTTGTTGGCCAATACAAGGCACCTTCCACGATGAGATTTGGTTTTTGAAATAGACATTTCATAAAGATAGGCTCATGTAATGTTACAAATAATCCAAAATCTAAAAGGTACAAATATGGACATTGATCCCGCTCTCAAAAATTTGAAATATTTTCAAGAAGTCGAAATAAAATCCTCATTATAAAATGGACAATTGAGCGCAACATCAATTACTACTAATTCGTTGTTTTCACACGGGTTTCCTTTTAACTTTTTAAGCATTAGTACTTCATTCGGCATAAATCACGAATTAATGTACCAGCTACTGGACGAACACTTGTGCCTACCCAGTGAAGGGCCCGGATACGACCACCCATCTAGAGTATCGCACGAGCTGACGTGTGCAACGGGAAGGACTATAGGTGTATATACCTGGGGTGAGTCCCCGGATACGTAATCTTAGCAGGAAAACACGGGCTATACACTGAACAATGACAATTACAATTACAAAGAAACGAAGAGTCGTTGTGAAAATATCACCAATAATCTCACATACACCCTGCATGCCTTTTTTCCTCTTTCTCTTTTTTTTTATGCTACTAACTCTATGCTGGCGGGTTGGCAACCACTATGGCCCCGAGTGGTTGCGAAGTTCAAACACCGGACGCGGTCTAAGTAGCCGAAAATCGCGGTGAAATGGAACGACAAAAGTACAAAGGACCTTTCCAACCATGACCTACATGCAGTTTTTGTAAGGAAAGGATGCAAAGACTGCACACAAAGAGAAGTATCATCAGTCAGTTTATAAAAAATCAAACAGAAATCAAATAACACAGAAATCTTATTAACAACATACATATGTGTGAAGAGAACTTACGTAATTTGACATAAACACATTAAATATTTCAGGTCATTTTGTAGCAACGTGGCCATCTCATTCCAAGGCTTCTACAAACCCCTTGCCCTAACCTAATCCTTATCCTTTCCCATGGTATTCAAGTGACTAGTTCGCCATTACCCCTTCCTAACTCTCGGCCTTGGATTGACTCGCGCTCTCATTGACCCACCAAACGCTGCAAAATGGAATTACCAATCAATCGTTGTTATGATGTGTGTTAATAAATTTTGTTGAATTTAGATCTCAGTTGTGATGTTAATGTTAGATAGTACACATCATGTAACACTTGGATCGAAAGATGGCATTCATGGTGTCTGTACTCAGACGGTGCCGGATTTTGATCTTATTCAGATTTTGTGGCGAGAAAACTTGCTTAACCGCAATAAACTGTCTTATAGAGTGATCTGGCTTTTCCCCCATCTAATCATTTGAAACAGCAAAGTTTTTTCCATCAAGTTTCCAAGTCATCCACTTTTAGTGAGATAAAGTGCAATAGCGTTGACAAACTATTGCCAGACTTTTGGTTCAAATGTCAAAGTCCACCTAAAGTTCTGCCCAGTTAGAATCCGAAATCACTTATTGTGTTGCAGTGGCACGGAAAGTGACCGCTGCAAGAATGAAACAGAACTGAAACAGCGGATAGTCTGGCCAGGGAGAGCTCCGCAGCTGAGTTCATAGGTCCAGAGCCATTCTGTGGAGTTGCTGACTGTTCTCTAAAGATGGAGTTTACGCAGTGCGAAATGTCTATGGTACAAGCAAACTGGAATACCACAGATACATCACGACAAGCAAAGAGATTCATTGTACCGAGTGAGAAAAACCCTCTAAACCTACTCAAATTAAATAAAACTTATCTGAGACCACTTGGAAAAAAATGGTAAACTTGAAAACACGAGAAGCCGAGTTTGCCAACTAGAAAGCGAAACTTCGGGACATTTTGTATGCGATTGCAGTGCTATATTTTGGACTCGGCTTCGAATTTTAGCTGCTATAGATATCTATATCATAGTTCTATGAGACTCGAGAAACGGTTTTGCAAAAATATGAGCTATGCAGTAAAAATAGCTATGTAATAAAAATCTTTGGCACAGCGCTATCACTTGGCCTTTTTCGATGTAAATACGATTGATTTTCTGTGTCGTCGCAGGTATTTAGTTGTGAGATTTTAAAAAACATAAATTTCGGAGTAATCATGGTAGCTATGGACAGAAAGGTAGATAAAGCAAAAAACTCGCAAATTCTGGACAAAATCGTAGATTTCTCACCTTGAAGGCAATTTCCAATTGAATCTCATTTGCTGAAGGAGCTAGGATATGAAGATCAAGATGACTATTTCAGGGAAAGTCTTCGGAGAAGTTAATGGAAGTTCTTTAGAGAAATTTGTGGAGCTTCATAAGAAAAATTTAGAAAATTTCTTCAGAGAAATACAAAAAAGTTCTTTAGAAAAGTTCAGACAAGTCCTTCAGAGAACTTCGGGAAAATTCTTCATAGAACTTCGGTTAAGTTCTACAGAGAAGTTCACGGAAGTGCTTCAGAGAAGTTCAGGGAAGTTCTTCATAGAAATTCAGATAATTCTTAAGAGAAGCTCGGGAAAGTTCTTTAGAGAATTTCAGGAAAGTATTTTCAGGGAAGTTTTTCAGTGGAATTTCAGGGAATTTCTTCAGAGAACTGCAATGAAGTTCTTCAGAGGAATATCAGGGAAGTTCTCCACAGAAATTCAGGGAAATTCTTCACGGAAGTTCATAGATAGTTTTTCAGAGAACTTTGAGGAAGTTCTTCAAAGAATTTCAGGGAAGTTCTGCAGAGACCTTCAGGGAAAATTCTTCAGATAACTTCAAATAACTCATCAGAGAAGTGCGGTAAAATTCTTCAAGGAATTTTTGGAAAGTAGAGGAACTTCAGGAATTTCTTCAAAGGAATTTCAGGGAAGTTCTTCAGAGAACTAAAGGAAAGATCTTCAGAGGAACTTCAGGAAAGTTCTTCACAGAAATTCAGAGAAATTCTTCATAGAAGTTCATAGATAGTTCTTCAGAGAACTTTGGATATGTGCTGCAGAGAACTTTGGGGAGAGAGAGATGAGAAATTTTTCAGAAGAACTTCAGAGCATTTCAGCTTGGGAAAGTTCTTCAGGGAATTTCAGCGAAATTCTTCAAAGGAATTTCAGGGAAGTTCTTCAGAGAACTACAAGTTCTTCAAAGAATTTCAGGGAAGTTCTGCAGAGAACTTCGGGAAACTTCTTCAGAGAACTTCAAATAACTTATCAGAGAAGTTCGGTAAAATTCTTCAAGGAATTTTAAGAAAGTAGAGGAACTTCATGGGATTTCTTCAAAGGAATTTCAGGGAAGTTCTTCAGAGAACTTTGAGGAAGTTCTCCAAAAAACTTTGGTGAAATGCAGAGTACTTCAGGAATGTTGTTCAGAGAACTTAAAATAATTTTTCAGAGAAATTCGGGAAAATTCTTCAGGAAAATTTAGCAGCGGAACTTCAGGGAAGTTCTTCATTAAAATTCAGGGAAGTTCTTCATTAAAATTCAGGGAAGTTCTTTATAGAAGTGCAGGGTAGTTCTTCAGAGAATTTTGGGGAAATTCTTCACAGATCGTCCGGAAAGTTCTTCAGAGAAGTTCTTGGAAGTTTTTAAGAGAAGTTCTTGGAAGTTCTTCTGAATAGTTATGGGCAGTCGGTTTAATTCATTGCTTTGAGGTTTCAAATTATTCGTATGTACCGGTTCTTAGAGCAGCCAAAATTGAATGAAATTGCTATGACATTAGAAATGAGAAATGATTTTCTCTTTTCATTTCTAGTTACAAATATTCCATTAAACAGTTCACACTCTCTAGGATTGAAATGGCAGCTTTATTTATATTTCGTATATTATTTCGAAGAGGAGTGGTTGTCAATTTCACGTGATTTTGAAGTAAAACGGCAATTTTCCAATTGCTTAGGACCGTTAGACGGAAAGTTGACGTATGCCAACATAGGAGCAAAAGGAAGGATCAGTGATGGCGGGGTATTTGCCGATGGCTGTTGTGGAATCTGACGCAGGATCTCTGACTGCTAAGATACCTATTTTGGCTCCGATGGCGGTCAAGTTGTATGGCTAATCTCATGCGAGGAAGATCAGCTGCTCTCGAGACATTCTGAAAATTATTTTCTCATCATAGGCCTGCTCAAATTTGTTATTCAAGTGCTTTAAAGTCATCACACATTCGGTATAGTTTAACCCATAACGTCTCCAGCAACGAGTTGGTCGATTTACCCAGAATAGTGACCCGACTTATTGGTTTTTTATGTTCCGTGGGTTCGGAAACGATATCGACGCAGTTCGAGAGAAGCGTCATCTCATCATATGATGACTTTTACGCCTCAAATTGCGCACTGCTGGTGTTGGTTTCGATCCACTCGGTTTTTCAAGTTGCAAAACGGGTTATTGGAGTCAGGGTTAAAATCAATTGGAACTGGTAGAACCGTAATCTGCCTCTCAACGTTATCATATTGAAACACTAAGTCATAGGCATAGCCAGGATTTCAAATAGGGTGGGGCAAGATATTTTAGAGAGAGAGAGAGAGAGAGAGAGAGAGAGAGAATAACACCGTCTTCAACCAGCGGTTGCACACACTGAACACATATCAGTATACAACGGACAACACAACGTTCGGTGGATCAGTAGTGTTGGGATATTTTCAATTTCCACCTGCTAGAGTAGGAATCGAGCCCTCATTGTCACAAAGACAATCCGCCTGAACGACGGGTGGATTATCTTCTCTGCGCTTACCCAAAGTACTTTACAATACCCGTCAAATTCGCAACAAGATTGAACAACTCTAGGCTTGTTCTGGAATTTAAAAAAAACAAAAAGGATAAAAAGGATTTTAAAAACCTTAGGTTTTCCACATGTTCAAAACCGAACCGCATTAAATAGCAACCATGATAAAATCTGCGGGTACTGTCGAAATATTCACTTTACAGTCGTGTTGGATTTTTGTATAGAATAACCACTGAGTTTGTTCATAGTTTGTACTGAAAATGTATTTTTCATCCACGATTCTCTAACACACACTGAAAATTAAATTTTGATTTTATTACAAAATCTAAGGTAAGACTAACAAATCTATTCGTTGTATTGGTTGTAAATAGATATGTACTTTTCAAGAAGCTACCTCCGTACTCAATGCTACACGCGTAACTGTCTTAAACACGAAGCATTTATTGGCACAGAAAGAACATTCGTGCATTGCACGAGAAACAATATAAACTATTACGAATATTTTGTTATCAACAAATAAGAAACTCTGGTTTATTGATGGTAATTGATAAAAAAATAAAACTAAATCAATGATTCCAGCACACCCGAGAACAATACCAACATGTATGAGGACGATTGAAGAGAAGCAGCAATTGGTTGATCTTCATGAAAATCATTTTTGTGCACTTTACAAAGAGGTGTAGCAATTCACCAGATGACAAGCATTGAGAATGTTTCATACAATTTACCAGACATTTGTTCTGTGTACGAAATCCATGTTTACGAAACGAGTGAAAGTGAAATCTACGAAAATAAATTTTCAGTGTATATATTGACAAAGCAACACCGCAAAAACACCGTTTTTCTCCCATAGAAACAGAAAAAAATCTTTGAGGTAGTTCATCGAATCTTCCGGTCCACCTCTAAGCATCTTACTATAAGGTACTAGGTGGGCCTTCACAGATTGCCTATGAATATGTAAAATTTGGATGACGTCTGTATTGAGTTATCTCAAATAATATTAATCCATCCAATGTATTACAAAACATAGCGGATTTGAGATAATGATATCATTGAGTATAGGATCAAGTCTCCCCCGGTTGTTGCTAAAACATCAATAAAAGCATAAAGTTGCCAGAAGGCATGAAATGCATCTACGCATTCTTAATTTTACCAAATCCCTAAAGTGCAACTTTAAATGGATTCACATAGATTGTTCTTAAGAAGCTTCTATAGGATTGGTACAGTTGTAAAAATTGAAAGTTTTCGAAAAAAGTGTACTTCGAGCATCGGCTGTGAAAGGTTGTGTCGATGCTTTATAACGCACTATTTTGTAATATGGCGCATTTCGTATTGTTGCGGTTATCTATAATTCGGCGATGTGAGTAATCGAGTGAGCACAGAAAAATAAACAACAAATATGCTTCCTGGTGAGATGTGGGGTTCGCCCGGCTGGTGATCCGGTGGTGGGGATCACAATTAATTGTGATCCATAATATTTGTTTGCCATGCTCGACGTACCACCATATCCTGGAGCAAGTAACCCACTATCCCAATTTGGGATTGGCTGCAATAGCATTTTAAAAAAAAATAGAGGTGGGTTATATCTAGGATATAACCGCAGGTGCAACGTAGGATCGCGTTGGTGTTTCCCTACACACAAAGAATAATGATTGTTAGAATTAAAAAAAACATTGCTAAAATTGAAAAGTTGCGTTGGTTCTTTTTCGTAGAAAGCGGTTAGCTTTCACTACAAAAACGTTCAAACTGTCAAATCAAAAAAAAATCTGCTTGGTTCATTTAAAAGTTGAAACTTTCAAAACGAATTGTAGAACTGTCAAATCGAAACCGTGGCATCGTTGAAAATGAAAGCAAAATATATTTATTTCAAAATGGACTTTCAACTGGAAAGTATTGTGCAATTCCAATAAAAGTAAGCTGTTTTAAGATTGAAATCAAATATATTTTTAAAATAAATTGTTGTTTTTTTTTTCAGATCAATCATTATAAATTTTAATAAGACAGCTATTTGCTTGCAAACTTATATGATTTTTAATAAAAGTCGGATATTGATTGATAAAACATTTTTTTTCCCAAACACACACACACACACACACATATAAATCAAATGAATAAACTAATACTGCACGAGGGTTCTCACAATTCCCTTGAAAAAATCAGGCTTGAAAGTAACACACATCACACATCAAAGGCGTCTTCGCTTCTGTTTCGGCCGGAGGAGTGTCGGACCCGGTGTCTTTTGTCGTTGTCGTGGCGATTGCCTCGTCACACCGGATGCCGCCTAGAAATCTAACTTCTAGAGCGAATCGTTGGACGATGGACAGTTCGTCATCGGAGTTTGCTCGGACGGTTTCGTAGTTCAGATTGAATTCGCTGCCGGTGAGAAACTCCGAGAGAGTGGAAGAAAGTCGACTGTTGCTATTGTATGTTGGGGCGTTTTGCTGCTCCATGTTACTGATTGGGTTGTCTGCCAAGCTGGTCTAATCTGTGGAAGGAGTAATCCGATAAAGCGAATTACTATAAGGCTTAAACTACAAAAGCAATTTCCAAGGAAAGTAAACCACCGAGTCTCACCTTAAAATCCTTGACAAATCCCTTCACTAAACAAACGTAAATCAGAACAATTACCGGGAGCAGCTTGAATGTTGTTCCAGACGGATGAAATGAACAGGAAGACTTTGACAGGTAAACCTGATTCTTTTTTTTTTCTATCAAACGAAGATGACTTGCTTTTTGTGATGGTGGATTTGACAGTTCTACAATTTTCATGGTAAAAGAAATAACTTTTAAATTTACACACTGAACCGAAACATAACACTTTCAAATCAAACGAGGAACTTTCGTAGTAGATAATTTTACTTTCAATATAATGAAAAATATACACTTTTCAGAAGTAAAGCGAAAAACTTTTAATAAAACAAGATTTATTTTTTGTGTGTATTTATGAAATTTCCTTTCCTTATTTGACCTGCATTCTTGCGAGGCAGGCGCTGGTTATTGCATTAGTTTGAGATCACCAGTTTTTTCACATTGAGAATGTATGGTAGTCTCAGGCATCATCTGGTGGTTCTCTGTGTAATAACAACTCATCTGGCAACAACAAAGTAGCAGCCTCGGATGGTCAATCATGTTTATTATCTTGCTCATGCTTATAGCAACCGATAAAATCTTCGAATAGGATGAAACAACTGCTGTCTTGTCTCTGAAACTGGGATATGAGTCGTGTTGTCTCGCCCGGAGAAAATCATATATTAGGAAAAATTTCAGTCTTTAAAACTGAAACTTTTAAACTCTCATGGATGTTCATTTTTTGCATTTTTTTGCAACATCTTGTCACAAAATCGATGCAATTTCGCGCTTTTTCATTGAGGCAAAGGGGCAATCTATCAAACATTCTCACTAAATAATAAAAAATTGAAGAAAACACTACAATTATAAAAAAATATTCAAAAGTTAGGGGGGGGCAACGGCCCCCCTCTGGCTACGCCTATGCACTTAGTACTTAGCTAGGTATCAAAACCCTCTGGTCTAGGTTTTATTCGAATGAGGAATTGCAATGCAAAATAATACACTCACTTTGAAGTATACACTTCCTTAGGCGATCGGGATTAGTTGGGTTCCACTACACTGGATGTTGCTCCCACAGCCTTATCAAGCGAAATTTCTTTATCTGGTCCATTTTTGCTTTAAAAATTCCGCGAAATCACTAACTAGCAACAGATTCAAACGAACTGTCAAAAACCTTGGACCAATGAACTATTCCGTCCGGATCGAATAGTTCATAGCCTACTAATATAACACAGAAACTATCACTAGAGTGTAAACACGACAACATACGGGCACGGCTCTATGTAGCGTAAAACTATCGCTTGCAAGTCACTATGAGCTGTCACTGCATAATTCAGGTGTTCCTATGAACTATAACATAGTTTTCTAGCATATAGCTCACTATATACTTCAAATTGCCGCCGTGTGGCAACTACTTTACCAACAAGTTAATATTTGATTGACAGTCAACAAATTCACACAGTCAGATTCACTCAATTATCACATTTTCTCAGAAGCTAATCAATCAAAATAATTATATCCCCAAAGCTTCTTCAAAGAATTCAATAATCCCTTGCAATTGCCTCCGGCAGTTCTTCGAAGGAACTATCCATTCGCTATGTACATTCAATCAACGCACGAAGCAAACAAATCCACCCGACTAGTCTCTGGAATCCATTAGCGCAACTTAAAAGGCATAAAAAGCCAATAATACGAGCACTAATACCATTTAACCGGGATGCTCCTGGCCGGCAGCTGCTTTTGTCCCAGAATAGCTGCCAGTTGAGTGCTTCCATTTTTTAGTCATTCCTATAGTGCATTGCATACCAGCTATGCATGTAAATGTATTACCTAAAGAAGGACCAAGACGACGAGGAGGACGATGACGACGACGGCTTAAGCAAAGATCCACTGAAAGTGCACCCAGCAAAATTGGATCATTATTCAAATTACGAAAAGATGAGCGATGCACTGAGCTGTAACTTTTTCTCCGAGAGCCTGACAGAAATACAAGATTGCATGCATAAAAGATGGCGATGAAATGTCTTCTTTTTTTCCCAGGAGGATTGTCAGCAGTTTTGCCACATGACTACCTCTCGTGTCCAATTTTGGGGCAAGATTTTAAATTAGAATTAACAACTGATTTGCTTTCGGTGAGCTTAATTGAAATTTCCAACCTGAAACGTGTCGCGACTGACTTCGGGGTAAGTTCGGGGAAAATTGTGAGACTTTTTGGCAACTTTTGCTCGCAAATTACCAAACTTACTGTGATGGGGAAAAAAAAGAAGTAGCAATCGAAGCTCAATAATAAGTGAAATAAAATTGCCAATTACTGTGAACCCTCGTCAGAGTCGCTAAGTCACTGCTGTTTGGGCGGAAATTTCCTTGCCTCGATGGAAGAAGAAGAAGAGGGGAAAAAATGAATCAAAGAGGTGTTATCGACGAGCCCGGTTCTGTTTTGCGGGGGATGAAATCAAACATGGTCCTATTAATTTCACCTTTTGTACTCTCTCGCTCCGGTTCAGGGAAAAACTCGGAAGAAAGAAGCGAAACAGGATGAAAGGCTATTCCGGCGCTCCAATAAATCAGAGTTTATCATTTCCTTTCAAACTGCCCCAGGGAAGCTTTCTCCTTTCATTTAAAGTTACTTTTAATCTGCCCACTACGGGGCCGCCCCACAGTGGGACCAATTTGAAAAAAAGACGGTCAAAAGTGATATTTTAAAACTGAAGTTTTAGCGCTTTGGTGTCTATGCAAATGTTTGTAGAAATGTTATTTCACATTTTTTTAAATACTCATCAAAAGTTTTACTTAAGTGATACTTAACTTAAGAAAACTAACTTTGTGTGGGTACAAGATAGAAGGTTAGTGTTTTCAGCAAAGTTTTAGAACTATATATTTAACGAAACTTTGCTGAAGATAGTTAGTACCTGTATCGAAATCATTCTGATATATTATTGATTTAGTATATGGAGTAACTTAAAACTTGTTTTTTTTTACTTATATGTGGCTCAAATCATACCAGATTGATTTAATATGTTCAACAAAGTTATCAATATTATCAAAACGCACAACTTTGCTGAAGACGTCAACTGTCTTAATGGCTTTATTTGAGTTTTGAAGCGGTTTTAAGTTTTTAAAAAATACATTTTCTCAACAACAATATCTCAGACACTGGCAAACTTTTGCAGCTAAATTTAGCACAGTTTGGTCAATCAGCACATAAAGTATAAATGTATGAAAAATATGCGCCGGGTATCATTTGCCGGGAAAAATTGATTACAAAACGATCTGTTGTCAAGATTTCGGTAAAATATTTCTAAATATTCGGTAAAATATTTCTAAATATTCGAATTATTATAAGTGTGCAGTACTTAGTGTGATTAATCTTGTAGGTAATATGTAATTAGTGGTATTGCAAGTGTAACTAATGAACTCTTACTATACATATTCACCAGTAATTAATGTTCTTAAAAATAAATACAGTATTATTCAAGCACTCAAAGCTGTAATTAATGTATTTGATTCTTTGTTTCGGACAAAAATTAATATATTTTCAATTCTTTAATAAGTTTTGGCTACGTTAGATTCATTTATTGCTATAATTAAAGCATTAAATCTTGTAATTTTTTAATAAAGCCTTACTGATTACCTTCTTCTTCAGCTACTGTATCTGAATCAGTATCAGAAGCTTGGTATTGGGAATTCTGCAAAAGTTTCTTTGCAGCTGGTAATAGTTGCATAGATTTCTTGACAGTTGGTCGTCTTAGACTCCATATCAACGGGTCGGATGTCATAAGTAATCGTGTGAAAAGATCATCATTGGTAGTAGTCCTGCAGAGAAATGAAAATATTTCAGTAATTATGAACTTAACTTACCTTAAAAATTTTCGTGCCCGATTTTCCCTATAGCGTTTTAGATCTTTGTTGCGGCATTCATGTGGCTCCTCTGAAAGACTTCCGATTGGTTATACTGCTGCTTTTATAATGTCTGCATCGTGTTTCCGTATTCGGTGAACAGACTGCGGCATGTAATACCATCCGTTCAACTCAACATATCATTTGGCCGTCTCGTAGCAAAATGAGTCAGTGTTTATTTGCCTGCCACATGCCAGTACGCGCACTATGACAGAAAAGTTCCCAATGATTGTCTCTGCCAACTCAGTAATTTTTTCCGTTTCGCTAGGATTTTCGAAAAATCGACGTGCTGTGTTTCCGTCATTACTGGTACCGGAACCATGTTTGGGAACATCCAAAATTAACCCAAGCCAACGCCTAAAATTCTTCTGGATGATCTTTCTTCTTTCAGCAAATATTATTTTCTGCTCCGGTGTTCTCACTTGCCAGCATTTCAGTTCCAGTCTGTAAGCAATGTGCTATTGCTTTGGAAATCCTTGGTAAAAACAACATTTTTGCGACGCGATTCCGGTCAAAGGAGAGCAAACTTTTCCATCGATCATACTACAAATCATCGTATGATGAAGGCAAACGATTCATCCACAAAATACGATCTGGATCGTTACGGAGGCGAAGCATCAATGGTACCATCGATGTAATAAAAATTGCACAGTCATTTTCATCTACCCCTACATACCTTTGCTTGTAGTTTGAATGATCCGATGAGCCGTCAAAACCCCATTTCGACTAAAGCTCAAGTTCTTCAAGAGCTACATCATTCAAACCTTCTATATCCAAAGCCAGGGATAGTATTCGTTGAATTGTGTGATTCAGCAAACTCTGTAAGTCAACCTCAGAAGATAACTATGTAAAGAACTAATTACCAGTGGGCTAAAATCCCTCCTTCAAATACAACCATAACAAGATACCTCTGTGATGACGATTCTGTTACGGTCTGGCAGACATCAGGGTGACCACAGACTCGGGGAAATCGGGAAATGCGGGAATCCAAAATCATCGGGAAATATGCGGGAAAAAGGCGGGAATTTCAAAAGTCATCGGGAATTTTGGTCATATGGAAGGAACCATACGCACACCTTTTTCAAATGATTTGAGTAGCGTTTTTGTCATTTACTCGGTCCACCGATCTCATTGTTCAGCCTGTTCAAAACGTACCGCTTAGAGCATCTTCAGCGGTGGTCTATTTTAACATCTTTATAGTTGATTTGCATCAGCAAACTTAAAAAGAACCATCTAAAACTGACCAACTTTGCGTTCCTCGCACCGGTGTAGTATTTCTTGTTGTTAAACCCACCAACACCTATCATCTTGTCAATCTTACAATATCCAGAGATCAGAAGTTTTGTTTTTTTTTCAGAGACAGAGGATTTTTCGCAAACTTTTTACCATGGATTGGTTTGAGTGGTGGTGAGTGTGTGAATGCATGCATCTCATTTAAACGATATTAGATGGTGCTGATAGTGAAGGATAGCGCCACGCCACGCTATGACAAGAAGCACTTTCTGCAACGTTTCAACATGCCAAGGGGTATGATCCTAGACATTATGCGATAACTAAAGTCAACTGATGACTTTTTCCAGCTGTTGCGATGCAGCTGGATATGTTGGCCTTAGTGTTACCTAGGTGTACTGCAGCCTAACGGATGTTGGCGTATGTCCTCAGCTAGTTCTCTCGACGAAAACTTGGGGGTTGGTAACCCTGAGGAATTTTTGCAAATCTGTCCTTAAGACTTACGGCCCGCAGTATTTACGTCCCCCAATATCGGAAAAGGTGAAGAAACTGATGCACAAAAATACTTCCCAAAAGTTCGATTTTTTTTTACAAATTCAGTGCACTTAGAAACTCAGGAAACTTATCAGAAGCTCGGTATACTTCTAAGATTTGACTAAGACTTTCCCGAGGTTTAGCTATTCTCCCTGATGTCAAAGGAACATCCCATAAAATCAGGAAACTTTTCAGAAAATCGGGGAGCTTTCCAGAAATTAAGGATTCTTCCTAAAAGTTCAGACAACTAGAAATTCAGGAAATTGTCCACAACTCCAAGGAGCTTACCACGAGTTCAGGGAAGTTTCCAAAAGTAAGAGGTTCTTCACAGAAGTTCAGGCAACTGTCCAGAAATTCAGGGGGCTTCCAGAAGTTCAGAAAACTTATCAGATTATTTTGAGTATTTTTAAGAAGTTCATAGAACTACTCAAGATGTTCAGGGAACTTCCCAAAATTTCAGGGAACTTCCCAAAAATTCAAGGAACTTTCCAGAAAATTGGAGAACTTTCAAAAGAGAACAGTCAAGAAATTCATGAAGCTTTTCAACAGTTTGCAGATCTTCCTAGAGTTTTAGTGAACTTCTTAGAATTTCATGAAACTTTTTAGACATATACAAAACTTCTTTGAAGTTCAGCAAACATGTAGGAACTTCCTTGAAGTTCAGGGTTTCTCATGAATTCAATAAACTTCTCAGAACTTCAAAAAATGCTCACAAAGATCATGGAACTCCCCCAAAGATCAGGAAACTTTCCAAAAGGTCAGCAAACATCTCAGACGTTCAGAAAACGTTCCAGAAATTCATAGAATTTCCCAGAAGCTCAGGGAACTTTCCAAAAGCTCGAAAAAACTCCCAGATGCTCAAGGGATTCAGCAATTCAGGAAGTTTCTCAGTAGTCCTGAAATCTTCCAAAAATTTCAGAAAACGTCCCCTAAGATCGGAGAACTTTCCAGAATTTCAGAAAAAGGCCCAGATAAACAGGAAACTGGATTGAGCATTCAAACACAGTTTAGGAAACAATCAAAGGATTTTTCCATAGGTTTGGGGAGCTTCCTAGAACTTCGAGGATCTTTCTAGGTGATCGATAAACTTTCCAATCGTTCCGAAAACATCCCAAAAGTTCAAGGTATTTAAGTTTTAAGAAGAACTTAAACTTCTTACTGCTCGATAATATTTCGAATCCAACCAAAACGAGAATAAAGAAACCAACTACTTTTTAATCAATTTCATAGAATTTCCACCTATTCACAATCTTGGAGATCATAAAAAGTTCTTGTACGGCATAACAACATCTCGGTAATTTCACAGAAATTCCACGGCTTCCAAGATTTTTTGAATTTCTCGTAAATTGTTTAAATATTTGTGATATTCTACTTCTTATCACAGAATGTGTACCTGCTGGAAGTTAAAACAACTTCTGGAAAGCGAAATCTGATTTTCTAAGTTCCCGTCATTTCCCGAAAGTTGTTCCTATTCCATGGATGATCTGCAAACTTTTTGGAAATTCAACCAAGTTTCCAGAAACGTTAATAACTTTTCGGCAATTCAATGATCTTCTCTAAAGCTCCACCATTTCTCTTCTCGAAAGACAGCGAGTAAACTTTATGATTATCTGGAAACTTCCAATTATTTTATTCAACTGCCGAGAAGTTTAATCAACTTCTGGTATGTTCATTATAGATATTTCCACCCAATCTTCATAGATATTCCGAAGTTCATTAAATTAAATTGGTCAAGAGTGCGTTCTGTAAGAAACTTGGAAGATTATGTAAGTTCTGAAAGAGATCCGGAATAAAGCAAAATTCACAAACACCGGTGTAGCGATGTTTTTGCGTTTGATCTAAACAAATAAATCCAAACCACGATTTGAACCACCGTTGAAGATGCCCTTAGAAGATCTGGCTACACGGCTGTAACAGGTGAGGCTTCACGCATGCCAGTGCCAGAAATGAACTTATCTTTCATGTGGTGGCGAATCTGTTTGAAGTTTGGCGAATTGCGTTTGTAGGGGTATTAACTTATGGTGAAAGAAGAATTTGGGCAGCTGTGCTCAATGCCGTTTGACGTTGTGTGCCGGATTTCAGAAAAAAGAAAATGGTTTGGACAAATTTTGGCTAGAACTGATTGGTCATTCCAAGAAGGAGCTGCCAAATTTGACAACATTTGTTGAAAAATGGCTCATCCTGTGGCACAGAAATGCGTATTTTAAATAAATGAAAAGTGTCTGGTGGTAAACCAAACTGGAAAAAGTTCGGAGGCTGAGAGATTTAGCTACGAGTAATTTATATTAACTCATCTTAACAGTCGGGAAAGTAAGGCAAAAATGCGGGAAAAATGCGGGAATTTTTATATTAAGATTAAGGTGCCACCCTGTACTAGGATTCACTGGTTGCAAGAGTTTCTTTAAAATGGCGTAAGTGTCCATTCCTAAATGCTTCAAGAGAAACGGCACTCTTCTATCTTCCGGAACATCGTGTAGAAAAACAGTGTTGAATCATCCTCTCCTCGTAAACCTCGAAATCGTCACCCGTGACATAATTTTCAAACGATACCGAAATTCATCGATAACCTGTTTGTACCAACCACGTCACTTTAACCCTCCGCGGTCACTTTTAACCTCTCTACTACGGTTTAGTCAACCGATGTCATCAATCTGACTACGCTTTCAAATACGCGTTCGTTTCGACTCACTTGCACTAACAAACGGTAGCTTTTTCCAACTCCGCTTCTTCCAGTTGAACGCAACACGTGGTCTTTGAATTCACTGCACTCACTTTTCTATAGTTTCAATCCTACATCCTCGTCGCCACAATTGTTATATTCGTTATATTCCGTTAGTGTTATCTTTGTTATCTAGATATATTACAGAGCAAAGTTGTGCGTTTTGATAATATTGATAACTTTGTTGAACATTTTAAATCGATCTGGTAAGGTTTGAGCCACATAAAAGTAAAAAACAAGTTTTAAGTTAGTCTATATACTAAATCAATTATATATCAGAATGCTTTCGATATAGGTACTAACTATATTCAGCAAAGTTTCGTCAAATATATAGTTCCAAAACTTTGCTGAAGACACTAACCTTCTATCTGGTACCCACACAAAGTTAGTTTATTTTAAAGTAAAGTATCACTTAAGTAAAACGTTTGATAAATATTTCAAAACATATAAAATAATATTTCTAGCAACTTTTCCGTAGACACCAAAGCGCTAAAATGTCAGAAAAAATGGTAAAACACTTTTGACCGTCTTTTTTCAGATTGGTCCCAGTGTGCGCCCTCTCGTTCTCTTTCGGAGGCAAAACTTTCCTTCTCTCAATTTGTGAAAGGAAAAAAAAATCCCAGAAGAAAGCGCAGCTGGCATTACTGCTCTCGATAACGAGTTGCGAAGCTGCCTCTTTTCCCAACGAAGGAAAGAAAAAAAAACTTTCTTTTTGTGATTCATTATGCCACAAATCTGCTAGTGATGGAATAAGATTATCGCCAAGCGAGCACCGTTTTGCGGGTAATTAATGTCCAGATGAATAGCGACACAAATCTACCTTGACGGGGATGGGGATGTCGATTCCGAAAAGGCTGCCACTTTGCTCGATTAAATAATTCCACTCGCACCGCCAACCGAACAAATATTGGAATGTTATTCCCCGAAAAAACACGCGTTCAATCCGAGAGTTAATTTACAATTCAAACCCGCGCCGGAAAATGCGATCGGTTAACCAAAACCCCCAAGTGCGTAAATCGCCGGGCTCGATTCCCCGACCCCACGAATCTTCATTACTATTCCAAGTGCCGGACGAAAATCTTACCCGCAAGACGGTGGCCTCGGCGGTGACTGATTAGAATTGGTAAGATCCTTCGAAGCCCCGATGGGAATACGAAATGCCGCCGGTGCCGCTCTTGTTTTTCGCGTCAACTTGTTGGTTGTGGTCCTTGGCAGTTTAACTTCTACCAGGCCGGAATATCCGTTATTGGAATTCATTGGTCGTTTTGCGCTGTACCGAATTCCAATCAGGTCCGTGCCACTAGTTGTTGTTTGCGGGAAATTTGGGAGTCGGTTAGAATTTCCATCCATGATTGTTTTTTTCCGGAACGCGCCGCTCGTGATGATGATGGTTAATGAACGGGGCCGACTCAAGCCAACTGGTAATTACAATCTCATCACATTAGCTTCTCCCCCCCCTACCCCCCCTCGAAAATGTTCATCTAAATACATCGGGGGAAAGTTCATTACGAGATTTACGATGTTTAAATACTGCGACGACGTGTCAAGTTAACGAGCCTGGATGTCGCCTTAAAGCCACGTTATTTAGAAACAATCGACAATCTTTCACTCTCGTGATGATCGTCGTTGGTGATCGGCATTTGGGATTGAGAACGCCCTCCCTCCGGTTTGGACACGAGCGGCACGACACACGGTAGCAGTCGAATTCGAGTCGAGCGCGTGCCGACTGCCGCCAACGAGAAGCCGCAACGAACCTTTGATGACCTTTTAAATTGTCTCCTGCTGGAAGGGGGCGTAGCGAGGGGTTAGTTAGGGGGTAGGGGAAATTTCAAATGGTTTGGTACATGTCAAATGTTCACCAAATAAGTTCAGGTTTCAAAAGGATTCAAACACTTAAGATTAAAAACATTTTTTACATAGGCCTAGTGTTGGGACAGAGCAACACTATGCTGGAGGTGGCTGGGTTCGATTCCCGGTCTGGTCTAGGAATGTTCCGTTAAGGGAAATTTGTGGACTTCCTAAGTACACGTTAAAAAATACATAGTTATATCAATGCAAAATAAAAATCAATTCAACTATAATTTTGGTTTGAATATGGACAAATAAAACTGATGAACTAATTCAACAAAACCTCTGAGTTGAAATAAAACTTTGAATTGAACATCATGTTTTATTGCTCAAAAGAAATGTTTTCTTAAACCAAATAAACGCATTTGTTAAAATAATAAACAATGATGGACTAATGCAAGAAAACCTTTGCATTGAAATGAAATATATTTTATTGAATTGATTGTCCCATTTTATTGTTCCACTCCCCACGCCCCCACACAAGTTGTTTTCCCAGCTAAATTGGGACAAACCGTTTCTAAACGAACCGAATCCACACAAGTTTAAAAAAATATGCGTTAAACTTGTGTGGACTGTATTGGCTAAGATGCGATTAGGGTCACCGTTTTTCCAGTTTTTTTAGCTTGAAAAAAACTTGTTTCATTCCCCCCCTGAGAGAAATAAACAATTCTAGTTGCCTTATATTACAATTTTTATTTTATCAGAAATAAGGTTCATTGAAACAAATACACAGTTCTTTTTTATGTGTTGCTTAATTCCCATTTTTCGAGTGCGCCGCTAAGACGACTTAGCGATCTTCTAAGAAGCTTAGAGGAAAAAGGTTTCGAGGTTGTAGGCTTTGCAGACGATATAGTCATCATAGTGAGGGGAAAATTTGACAACATCATTTCAGAAAGAATGCAATTGTAATAAAATTTACCCGATCTTGGTGTATCAAGGAAGACCTTAGCATTAATCCATCAAAAGTAGTAATTTTACCTTTCACTAGGAAAAGGAAGTTGAGTCTAAAAGCGTTTCAGCAAGGAGGATGAAAGATTCAGTGAACAGATTAAATACTTAGGAGTGATACTGGATGCCAAACTGAACTGAAATGCTCATCTTGAGTGTGTGATCGGTAAGGCAACCAGTGCTTTCTGGATATGCTCAAAAACATTTGGCAGAAAATCGGGACTAAGACCAAAAATAATAATGTGGATTTATACATCCATAAAACGTCCAAAAGCTACTGCACAGAAAAAGCTTACAAAACTTCAACGGCTAGTATCCATTGCTATAATGGGAGCGATGCGCAGCACTCCATCAAATGCGATGAATGCAATTCTAAATCTGCTGTTTTTGCACGAAGACGTGCAATGAGAAGCGGAAAAGAGTATGCTTAGGCTTAAACGGTTGAAAACTTTCATGTTTGGTGACTTAGTCGGTCACCTGAGTATTTCACAAAGCTTTCAAAATGGGCCAGTGATGTATATGAATGGTGACTGGATGAAACCTGTGGAAAACCATGACATCCCTTACAACACATGTGAAACGTCACGTACATATTGGGAAATCGGAGGTCCCACTGTTTGTCATGACTCCATAAAATTATTCACAGATGGCTCAAAAAATTGGAACAAAAACGGGAGCAGGAATCTTCTGCCCTGTGGTAGAAATCTCAGTGGCGATGGGAAACTATCCAACGGTTTTCCAAGCGGTTTACGTTTGTCTGAAGAGAAAATATAGATATGCAAATATTTGTATTTTTACAGACAGCCAAACAGCACTCAAAGCGTTAAGTAATTATAAATGCACATCCAAACTTGTCTGGGAATGCATTCTTTCACTGCGAAAGGTATGCCAAGAGAACTCGGTAAATTTAGTCTTAGTTCCGGGACACTGTGGCATTGAAGGCAATGAAAGGGCAGACGAGCTTGCTAAACAAGGTTCAAATGCACAGTTTTTTGGCCCAGAACCATTCTATATAACAGTATATCATACTGTTCCATAAAAATGGAATTAAAATCTTGGGAAGAGCAAAGGGTGATGACCAATTGGTTGGTCACCACAAAGTGTGTTCAATCGAAAAGGTTTATAACTCCAAATGTTACAATTAGTAAAAAGCTTCTGGAGCTCAATGAGAGAGTTCTTTGTTCCTATACTG
>JASCZW010002842.1:0-37303 GCA_034211315.2 Aedes japonicus | reverse complement strand
GTTTTAGTTTGAGATTCGCTTGCGAAAATATTATGAAAAAACTAACAGAAGAATGTTCGACAATAAAGACTATATAACAATACGAGCTCGATGTTTAAGTTAATTGATTTATTGAGTTTTATTGCACTTTTAGTTCTCTTTAATTTTCTTCTACAGTTCATCCTGATATTTCCGAGATCCATTTAATCGTACGCCAAAGAGCAGACTTTTGATCTAGCACTGCTCATGAGCTTCAGCACAGACTGTTTGCCAATGATTTTTGATACTTTTTTTTCCAGTTCTTTCAAAAGTTTTGATGGAATCTACTGCCTTTGTCAGAGCCCATAAAGTTTTAATTCGGGCTGACTCGGGGACAGAAATCGTGCCTTTCGCGTCATGCACTGAGGCAAGCCAAAACAGTACTGGATTATTATAATTCCGGAACATTGGAAGCCAGCGCCACTACAAGCATTCCCGAACGTAAACATCAGCAGTCATCGTATCGGTTGTTACAAACGGATTTTCAAACATTCCACACTCACATTTTTTTCGAATTTTTGGTCACCCGGAAGCGTCTTATAATCTAATTTCACGTAGGGTTCATCATCCATAATTACAATAAGACCTACGATAATAGTTTTTATTATGAACATAAAACTACCAGTTCTAGTCACCATCCAAACCAAAATATAGATCTTATGTTTTAGATTAAATCTTCCGAAGACACCATGAGCATGAGCATGAGTGACCGGTCGAGGTTGCTACTCCGTTATTGCCAGATCAGCCATTATTACACAGAGAACCAACTGACGATCCTCGGGACAAGCATACATCCTCAATGTGTAAAAACTGGTGATCCTCAATTTAGGCAATACCGGTTCCGGGCTCGCCCGAGTACAGGTCCAGTAAGAAAAGGGTAGGAATATGTTATATGTTGACGTGATACTCGCTTTGAAGGAAACTGAGAGATCCTCTTCGCTTCCACGAGAAATCTCTGGGTTGTTGGATAAAATGGGTGAGGTAGCAGGATCCGTTTTGGTAAACGGTGTACTTAATTCAACTGACGTCGGCAGTGAACAAGATATTTAACTATGTTCCCGGTTTATTCTCTGTATAGAGATGCACATTAGCGTTATTTAAATTTGGCACCGATTTAAATCAACAGCAAGGAAGCCGTTGAGGCCACTCACAACTGCGGGTTGTTTATTACAGAAGAATTTAAAAATAAAAATAGGTCTAAACATCGAGTTTGAGGACCGATTTAAACCAACAGTAAGGATGCTGTTGGGGTCACTCATAAGCAGTGCTGTAAATAGTCCTTTCGACCCAATGCTCTAAATTTGCCAACAATTCGTTTCAGAAGCTGATTTTCACAACAACACGTATGCAAAAAATTTGCTGCTCGATTAATTTCATACATTTGATTCACAATGTATTGTTCTAACTGTTAAACCTAAGACGTGAGAGGGCAATATCTGAATATTCAAATGATATTCATCAATGAATATCATTTGAATATAACAGTGAATGTAACACTTTCTATGTACCAGTTAGGGCAATGCACTGTTAGACAAAATTGTAGAATTTGTAAAAATCTTCAATTTTGTCATACACCATATTCATGAATTCTGCTGTTGAACATAGTTATCGGTAAATTTATCCAATTGAACGAAATGACATTTTACACTGCTCATAAGTGTGGGTGGTTTATTTTAATGGAATACAAAAAACATCAAAATATCGAACTTGAGAACCGATTTTAATCAACAGTAAGGATGCTGTTGGGGTTACTCACAAGTGTGGTGGTTTATTTCAATGGAATACAAGAATACATTAATACATTGAGTTTGAGAATCGATTCAAACCAATAGTAATGCTGGGGCCACTTACAAGTCTCTCTCTCTCTCTCACCCCCCTCTTCTCTGTCTCTCTTTCTTTCTTTCTCTCTCTCTCTCTCTCTCTCTCTCTCTCTTTCTCTTCCTCTCTTCTTCTCCCACACTCTTAATTACGACCTACTTTTGACCGTCAGTTTCGCCTCGCATCACCTTGTCCGGGTATAGTTCCACATAATTACATCCCGGTTCCAGTTAAGCCATCTTTTCTCCATCTTCCATGATCGCTCTTTTCTTGGTGCTCATACCACCATACACTTTACACTTTGGAACATGTTCTCCATTTACATGCAGTAAATCAAATCCTAAATCTGCATTTCTGATGCTACAAGCATTTCATAAACATTATATCAGCATCTTGAATGCTATCTGTTGTAGAGTTGAATTTAAAATGCTATTTAAATGATTGTTGCCTGTAATAAGCATTTCGAATGCAAAATAACATTTATGAAGCATTCTCATAGTATTGCAATTGGGCCAAAAGTGGCATTCATGTTGCATTTAAGGTGACTTAACTGCTTGCTAGACTGCCGTAAAGACGCTTTGGGACTGTTTATTGGTTACCTGGGGCGCTAAGCTCGTTGCAACTTACAATGAAAAATCGTACCCGTACTCGCGCCACCGAACACCGAACCTTGTAAATTATACAGAGCACACAAAAACCTTTCTCCTTCTTAGCATACAAATGATTTTAGATAATAAAAACACAGTTTCTAGAGAACCCCAGAATCCTCTAGAACACTCGATAGTTATTATTAATATTCATCTATTAAATTTTTCACACAAAAATACTCAAACTTTGAATCCATAGCATAAACGGATTAAATCTTCCCAAGACATCATGTGTTTGAAGTGAATGGTTTTCGACTTATCGATTTTTGTCGCGAAATTTGGTAATTCGTACAATAGTGCAGTGTACAGGATTATGGGATGTATTATCAGCCTAGCTCTTTCATTCGGTCTATGTACCAAATATTTTCTAGATTCAGCTTAAATTGACAAATTTACAACGGACTGTTACACTTCCAGTGGTTGTATATTTTTAATATAATATATGTTAACAAAATCAAAAAAAGGGAGTTAAATATTTTTTAGTGGGCATTCAGTTGTTCAAACTACCGAGTTTATACTCGATCAAGCTTTAGTAACCATTGATTATCCTAACCATGCCATTGTATGAAGAGACAAAAACGGGGAGGGTAGATCGAAAGGCAACAGCACCTATACGTTTCCACAGGGACATAAATAATCTTCTTCCAACAACAAGATTGAACAATTGGTCAAAAGAGCAAGCTATCTAACATGAGGATGCCCTAATGGGCGGAAGAAGAGCCCGCCCTCTTTTGAAAAAAATGTTAGCAATGGGTAGTTGGCATTCCCATTCTCCCCATCTAGAGTGCTTCAATCGGGTGTCCTGATGGTCCCTCGTATTTCCATGAAATATTTATATAATAGTGTATATATATGTAAATGAAAAATACTACAATCATTCGTTTCTATTATACATGATCTTCATTCGGTGGATCCTGAAATGCAAGAAATGTTGTAAAGTGTTAAAGTGTAGAGATCTGTAGTTCCACGCTTAAGAACGTTTTCGTTCGTTTTCACGTCAGCAGCAATTCTCCAAAATCCTGATTTGAGGTATCCTGAAAAAGTTTGTTAAATCTATAGAAATTTTACAAAACTACCATACAAACAGCAACAAACATCATAACAAGTTCATACATGTTCCACGCCTCCATGAGTCATGTGATCACAGGGGACTGCTGGCTGAAACATGGAGACGTTGGTTGACGTAGCCTGGGCAATGTTGTCAGTTTGACACTAACTAGGTGAGGGGGTGCGTTTGAAGATCGTGTGCCTTTTAGTCATGTTGTGTATTTTCCGTTCTTGTTTGGTTGATGGTTGCAGCACGCTATGGTATCATCTTTGCATTCCGAAGCCATTTAGCTTGGGAGCATGTACAGGGTGCATCAGAAAATAATGCGAAAATTTGTTCTATTTCTTTCAAATTCCATTTTCAACTACTTCAAGCAATACTATTAATCGATAGTTTAAAGGATTTTTCAAGGTATTTTGATCAAATGAAGCGTTAATTTTAATTCTCTTAGTTTCCCAAGCAATAATCCCAAGTAGCACACTACGATCATAATTCGTTGTAGTAACTTGATTATTACTTAGCAAGTCATATTTATGTTTTCTCAACAGAATGGCAACAAGTGTGCTACTAGGAAATATCAACATTTTTGAGTGCAGTTATCTATACAAAGTCTTTTTAAACAAATGTATTAATTATTAAGATCTGGACTGTTAGGAGGCCACAAATCCTTCGGCCAAAACTTCATGTTATCGTTCAACCATCGTTGGGTTCGATTGGACGTGTGACACCGCACTCCATCCTGCTGTAGGACAACGTTTTGGTCCTTGGAGAAGTTGGCCTTCACCTAGTGAAGCACTTGGCCCTTTAAAATACCAATTTTCACTCCAGCATCAATGAACACAGGTGACATTTTCAAACAGTTGGACGCCACCAAGCCAAACACCATGAACCAGCCGGATGTTTGGTTTGAAATATTTGAATTTCACTTTTTCCGGAACATTCTCCATTTTCTGCGGTGAAATGACTAGCCGTGTATGTTGCAACAGTGATGCTAAGCTTTTCATCGGGAACATTATCATTTTTTCCTTCTTCAACAACGAAAGCAATCTCTTGGAACGAGTCACTCGTAGTTTCTTGACCCGGTCCGTAATCAAGTGGCGTTTCACCCGGCTTCCGCTGCTTAGGACCATCATGCAGGGACTTTTTTTTTGCGGTAAACTGTTGACAAATGGCACCCTACCACCTTGGCAATCCCTTTCGGCTTCTTCTGGGCGAGCAACAAACTGGTGATCACTTCTTTCGCGAACATTTTGACGAATTTGCAATAAAACAAATAGAATGTTTGGATGCAGCACTTAAAAGTAAACATAAACAAATACACTTTCGACAGAAATTAGTCACTAGCTACACGAAATAATCCAATACTCAAGTTTGAACATTTTCGCATTATTTTCTGCTGCACCCTGTAATCAATTTTACAATTTTACAAACGTTTGAGTTTTGACGAAATTTGATGGCTGTAATGTAATTTAATGGATGACGAAGCATATGTCACATTATAAACAAATACCCGGACGAAAATTTTATCTAGCAACTGGTCGTGGGAATGCATTTTCCAGGAATAAATTTGTTTTTGCTGATAAGGGGCTACTCATAAACCACGTAGACTTTTCTAGGGGGAGGGGGATGGGTTTGGCAAAAGTCTACGCTCCATACAAAAATTTAAAAAAATGTGTGGAGGAAAGTCTACGAAGGGGGGTGGTTGAGATGTTCAAAAATGAGTCTACGTGGTTTATGAACAGGCCCTAAGGTTGCTCGAAATCTAATGATTTGGTCTTAAAACCATGTTTGAGATGTCCAGGTTGTGGTCTTAAAACCAAGTTTTTTCATCACATCTCACACAATGACGTCGAAGGTTTACATTAAAGAGTGTCTGAAAAAGTGGATTTTACCCTTCATTCGGCAACACAAGACCAACGTTATGTTTGGCCGGATCTAGCTAGCTGCCGCTACTCTAAGAAGGCATTAGAATGGTATCCTGCAAACAATGTTAATTTCGTCGCCAAAGAGATTAATCCTCCGAATTACCCTGAGGTCAGACCGATCGAAAAATATTGGGCTATTGTCAAGGGAAAACTTCGAGGATGCGGTAAAGAAGTGACAAATGCACAACAAACGCGTTTAAAGTGGAATAAGTTCGAATATGCAGATCATGATGGCATCGATCACAAGTAAAGTGCGACAGTTCGTTCGAAACTGTGAATTGTAATAACTTGTTATATATCGTTTGAATAAATACCCTTTTATTTGACGTTTTGATCAACCTTCTATGTTGTTTGATTCTTGAGTTATGATCACTTGAATGCGTCTAAATTTATTTTGAATCGGGCTCTATTGTCTGTATTTAGAAATGCATGGTCACCCACTTTCTTTGAGTTCATTTTATGGCATTAAGTCCCAAAACTGATTACTTTTTTAAAACGTCTCTTTTTTATGATCTCCAATTTTTTTTAAGAATCATGATCAATCACAATCAACATGATGACCAATAGCAAGATAAATGAACGTTTTCTGAATGTAATCCGAGGATACCTTGTTTTGCCATTTGTGTTTGAACGGGTCTATAAGCTAGGGACATCTCAAATTTAGATTCTCAATGATTGATTATCTCGCCTTTCTGTCAAGGATAAGCAAAACTTTATAACATCTTAGAAGGATAAGCTAAACAGTTATGGGAATAAATGGAAGTACTCATCAGGGTACATCGTATACATTTATAAGCTCTAGAAAGTCTTAATACTGTCTACGGCCAAGGATAAGATTGCCAGCCTAATAACTAAAGCCAAAGTTGCAATCCTACTTAACTGCAAAATATCACCTACCGCATCGTCCACTTTACGATCCCCGTCGTCCGAATGAGGAAGTTATTGTGCGCAGAAAACCGCCATCAAAACAGATCATTAAACCACCAAAACAGCATTTCGCTGCCTCAAACCGAAATGTGATTGGAGTCGATTAGCCGAATGATGTAATTTGTAATTTAACACATTTAATTTCTGACGATGGTGGTCCCCGTCGTGAAGTAAGCTCGAGAGACGACCGCCCGGGTGTTGGAAGCTTTGCCGATAAAGTGAACCGCCTGTTTTCAAGACAAATTACTTCAAGCCGGTCAGGTGGTGCGAAAAAGATGTTTGAAAAGAGGAAACACGAATCGAATTACCTTTTTTTTTACAGTGCATCGTGTATGTATAAATAGTTGTTCGGTTTGAGTGGTGTTGATTTTTTTTTATTAGTTGCCATACTTGCTGCATAATACGAATTCTTTACGAATCAACCGACCACGCATGATCGAGTTTCACGAATCGACACGGTCCTGCCGAAAGACGCGCAGCACAAGCTGGTGAGACATTTCCGTCATCATATTATGGCCAAAGCAGTGTAGCACACTTGGGGCCTGAGTCTAATAAAAGTGATGATCTAATTACCCTCTTAGTTGCTGGATGGAGCACTTTGTACGGCCCCTTTTCGAGATAGGTACCTACTGCTGTTGTAAAAAGGTGAAGCTGCTGTTTTTGTTACTTTTTTGCTTTTACCTCGTGGATGTAAATGTATCCGTATGCCACCCACAGACAACGGGCGGCGGTATAAAGCATGAGAGATGTTTTTGCGCGAATTAGTTTATAATCAATTTGCTAACGCTCAGCGGTTGAACGAGATGTGGCAAGGAGATTGATTATTTTCATAACGGCCCACCATTGTTCGGTAGTAAGCGGAAACGATCGATTTCACGCGTTTAATAACGATATGTATAACTCATAGTTAGGTGGTTCGTTGTATAATAATATTAAGTAAAAATTTGATGCTTTGTTAAATTTTTTAGTTTGATGAATTAGGAAAGGAGGCCATATATCGCACCGTAAATTATCATTCTCGAGTTATGGATGGACATATGGATCGACGACCAATCAGTAAATATTCAGTGATGAAGCCAACAAGTCCGGTCTTCCTTCTGAGTACCGTAATCAAGGGTCAAATTGAACGGTGGGGCGAAATTGAACAGTTCAACCAATGATATTACAGACAAATTTTTGAGGTTTGTTTTCTATCTAACATAGTTAACATTGCACAGTGGGCAGGAACTGATGAAAACATAGCAAAAAATCTGTAGCTTGTGTCGCTTTTAAGCGCGGTTTGTAAACAAGGCCATTTCCGCTTGGAAATTGTCTGGAAAAACGAATGGAATTAGTTTCAATCACCGCACGGATATGGTTGTGGAGTTATAGAGCTTATTTCATCCCACTTCCCTTTATATTCTTGAATAATTTAAAGATATCTTTGCACGGAGAGGTTCAAGATCAACAAAATAGTGCTAATCCTATGTAAAATTTCCTGGAAAATCGAATATAAGCTGTTTCAACTACCGCACGATCTGTGAACGGAGATATTGCTGATTTTACCCCACTTCCCCTTGTATTCTTGAATAGTTTATAGATATCTTTGCTTGGAGTGGCTCAAGATCAACCAGATAGGGCTAGTCCTTTGTGAGCTTTCCTGGAAATTCGAATACAGTTTTTTTCAACCACCGCACGGCTCTGTGAACGAAGATATGACTGATTTTACCCCACTTCCCCTTGTATACTGGAATAGTTTATAGATATCTTTGCTCGGAGTGGCCCAAGATGAATCAAATAGGGCTAGTCCTATGTAAAATTTCTTGGAAAATCGAATAGAAGTTGTTATAGGTTTTAGGTGCATTAATGTAATGTTACAAAATGGTGCATTTTGTTATCTATAAACTATTCAAGAATATATGGGGAAGTGGGGTAAAATCAGCCATATCTTTGTTCACAGAGACGTGCGGTAGATGAAACAACTTCTATTCGATTCTTCAGGAGATTTTACAAAGGACTAGTCTTATTTGATTGATCTTGAGCCACTCCAAGCAAAGATATCTATAAACTATTCAAGAATACAAGGGGAAGTGGGGTAAAACCAGCAATATCTTCGTTCACTACTCCGTGCGGTAGTTGGAACAGCTTCTATTCGATTTTCCAGGAAATTTCACATGGGATTGGCACTACTTGGTTGATCTTGAGCCTCTCCGTGCACAGATATCTATAAATTGTTCAAGAATATAAGGGGAAGTGGCGTAAAATAAGCTGTATAACTCCACAACCATAAAGGGCGAACACGAAATTATTGCGACACCGAAAATCTCATGCCAATTTTCTTATAATGTTTAGAATCAAACCAAAATTTTATGGTAGTTTTATACATATATTTACTTTAAAAATCAAAAGAAAAGTTAATCGATGGAGCCTTGAGTGTAAAATTGAACGCATTTTCGCTTGATGCCCTCCATCAAAGTCTTTACAGTGTCATCCGGTACCAGTTTCTCAGTTTTTTTTCCATTTTCTTAACATGTCCTTCTCGTCTTTGACTGTCTTCTTGCTCTTCCGAAGTTCCCGCATCATCATTGCCCAGTACTGCTCCACCGGGCGCAGCTCCGGACAGTTTGGCGGATTCATGTCCTTTGGAACAAAATGGACCGAATTGGCCTCATACCACTCCAGGACACTTTTAGAATAGTGGCATGATGCCAAATCTGGCCAAAATAGCGGAGCTTCGTCGTGCTGCTGCAAGAACGGCAAAAGGCGCTTCTCGAGGCACTCAGATTTGTAGATCTCGCCATTTACTGTGCCCTTTGTCACGAAAGGCTCACTCCTCAGTCCGCAAGAGCAGATGGCCTGCCAAATGAGATATTTGGAGGCGAACATTTTCTTCTTCTTAAATTTGTCGTCCACATAGAACTTTTATATACGTTTCGTCGTCCATCACACAGCAGCCATATTTTGTCAGCATCTTCTCGTAGAGCTTCCGTGCCCGAGTTTTAGCCGTCGATTGTTGCCGCTCATCGCGGTTTGGGAAGTTCTGTACCTTGTATGCCGATCTTTTTAGCCAAATCACGGCTTGAGACGTTGAGATTTGCTTTAATCAACCGCTTCACCTTTCCCTCCGTCTTTTTGTTCTCCGGTCCCGGTTTTCTTCCAGCTCCTTTGCCGTGGTTCAACGTCAACCGCTCCTGGAACCGCTTCAACACTCTGGAGATGGTTGAATGGTGAATGTTTAACATTTTTCCCAACTGCCGGTGCGACAGGTCAGGAAATTCCAGGTGTTTGGAAAGAATTTGTTCTCTCGACTCGCGTTGGTTCACCTCCATTTTCGTTGAATCGAAAAACACGACTTTGAGTTTGACAGCATGTAAACAATACACATCAATGAGAAAGTGTGCAAAATTTGGTTGATTTTTACTCAATGGTAAAAAAAGTTATGCCCTGTCGAAAATTGCCAAGCGGACATGGCCTTGTTTACAAGCCGTGCTAAAAAGCGACAAAAGTTACAGATTTTTTTCCTTATTTTTCATCAGTTCTTGCCCACTGTGCATTGGTGGCAATAACTAAATAATGACCATAAGTGATGTTTAAAGAAAAACTTCACGCACAAAATTGCATAAAAATGTCGAAATTACACGATTTTGTAAAGTAATGTTTTGAACTCCATTTTTGTGCATATAAAGAAACACTATTTTCGTCTAGCTCAAAACAAAACTGCTAGAAATAACTTATCTTGGAACAATGTATAGTAACTTATCTTCACAAATGAACAGTAAAATATAGATAACAAATACCAAACATTGTTGAAAATTGCAATTTTTAAATAATCCTCATAAAACGTAATTTAATTTTATCACCATTAAAACCGAGGCAACTTTAAGTCAAGGCGGGACAACATCACTCCAGCTCAACAATGCGCTTCTGTCAAACCACAATGTGATTGTTTACTTTTGATCTGGTTTTTGGAAAAGTGATTTGTCGCGTTGCTGGAGAAAAGTATTAATTTTCAACAAATATGGTCCGACATTACAAAAAGCGTGTGAATTCAAGAACCTACATTAACTACACGTCCGAAAAATTGGATGAAGCGGTGCTGGCAATTCGGGAAGAACGAGTTTCAATCCGAAACGCGTCGCGGCTCTATCACATTCCTGTTGGCACTCTGTACAACAAAGTGCACGGATTGCACTCCCGGAAGAACGGTGGTCAAACCGTACTGAGTCCATCGGAGGAAGATGATCTATGCACTACCATACAGTTTACCGGTGAATGGGGTTTTCCATTGACGGTTTCCAACATCAAGCAGTTGGTAAAGAGCTATTTGGACGACAAGAAAATCAACACTAAATTTGTCAACAACGTGCCTGGAAATGCCTGGATGTCTGGATTCTTGAACCGTATGGGATCACGGCTTTCTTCTCGGATGTCACAAAACATCAAGAGGAGCCGAGCGAAGGTTACCGCTGATGAGATAAAATCTTATTTCGACAAGCTGGCCATTACCCACGAAGATGTTCCAGCAGACAATATCCTCAACTATGATGAGACTAACTTTACAGATGACCCCGGTAATCTATCAAGGTAATTGCAAAAAAAGGGCAGAAGCATTCGGAACGTGTCTTGGGCCACTATAAGAGTGCATTTTCGGTGATGTTTGCTGGGACAGCAGTAGGAAAGTTGATTGTGACCTACGTTGTTTATGCTGCAGTTCACCTTATTCCCGACATTGACAGATCACCGCACTAAGTCAGCCGTGAACCCATCTGCTGATTCACAATGAAGTCTGTCATCCGATTCTATTCGGACCATGGCTGTCGCTCGACAGCACTCGCTGTCTGCGGAGGGTCCGTAGGTCGTTTCTCACTTGATCGATCCACCACTTGCGTTAGTAGCTGCCTTTTCGTCTTATACCCGACGGTTCGTTATTCGGTGACAACGTAGCATCCCAGCGCTGTCGTTGCAAATTTTACGTCATCCAGCTCGTCGTGTCTGACCGATTTTAGCGATGTGCACGATGGGAGTGTTCCTACCAGCCAACTGGATGCACTTCGCGGTTACATTCGACCTCCTCCACGTTCCGTCTTCCATCTGACTCCGAAGCGTAAGATGGCTTGCAGAAACTTGCGTTGAAAGACTTCAAAGGCAGCGGTTGGTCCTCCACTAACATATTGTCCCAGGCGTTTCGAGTAGGCCGTGAACGAACTACGCGGTCTTAATTAAATGTCATTGTAAGATGGTCATAGGTTGTAGGTTCGTCGAACTTGTTCGATCTTGCGTCCTGAAATCGAGTCCAAAGAGGACAGCGATTGTCGGCTGCCATAAATGCCTTTTGACTTTCTCTGCTGAGTGCGCTCGTCTATCGGACATCGGTCAGCTTTTCAAGAATAATGGAAGAAAGCGATGTCGATAAAGGCGTGATTCCGAAACATGTTGTCAGGACATCCTCGAAGAAAGACAGCTGAGATCGGATCGCCGCACGGAAAATCAGCGATAACTCCTAGAATGTTGTTCCTAGAAACATAAAAAAGGAGGTGACAGAAAAAGAATCCCAGGAAGAGAAGAAGATAATCAAGGAGAGTGAAGAACCTCACAAGAAACGAAAAGAAAAACGAATGAAATCTGCAGCAGATGATGTCGCCACCGAGAACATTGCTCCAAGTAAGAAGAAGAAGAAATCAGAAGAGGAAACCAAGATGAAAAAGAATAAGGCAATCGAGGGAGAAGCAAAATCTAAGGCAAAGTGGATTTTTCGAGATCGAAAATCGCAATGACCCGTAAGAAGCCTATGCGCTGTTTTCGATTTTTGTTTGTTTAGTTTTTACGTTGCATTAGCTCTTCTACTGACATGCCAGACATGTTGTGGACTTGAAACTGAAACACTGAAACATGAAATTGTTGAATTGATTTTCTTTGTTAACTAGATTTTCTACCCTGAATAAATGGAAGGATAGTTGAACATTTGTTTTCTCTTAATTATTTGAAAGAAGGAAAGAGGCGGGAAGTTGGGTTCAAAGGATTATAAGGGGTCATCCATTAAGTACGTCACGCTAACATTGGAAATTTTCTACCCCCTCCCCTTTCGTAACGCTTTTTGTATGGAATCTTCAAAAATGTTGTATGAGTCGTCACGTTTTCAGAAGCCCCGTTCCCTCTAAGTGCGTGACGTATTTAATGGATGACCCCTAATCAAGGCTTCCATAAAGTGCGACGAGTCCTACAACATTTTTGGAGTATTCATACAAAACGCGTAACGAAGGGGGAGGGGGGTTGAAAATCACCATTCTTTGCGTGACGTATTTAATGGATGGCCACTTTAGGCCTTTGGTCAATATCGTCATGCTAAAACTTACTATTAAGAAATTTTAAATAAAAAGGGCGATTTTGTGGGAGGAGACAAAATCGCCCTTTTGTTTATTCTTTATTCTAAGCAATGACTATAAATTAGAAAGAAAAATTATATTTAATCTCATTTAATTCCAACTACCTTTGCTTATTTTCGACAGATACGCGTATTTGTAGACGAAATACGCTGTATCTGTCGAAGATGCTTTAAAAGGTAGTTGGAAATTAAATGGAGATTATTTTTGTGATTTATAGTTACAAGTATTCCCGCTAAACAGCTCAAACCCTCTGCAGTTGTTTCTAAAAGCATCAAATGGTATTACTATTTCAGAACACCCCTCTTCCTCCCTTTCAAAAAGTTTGACGTAATATACGGACACACCCAGAAGGAAGATTAAACAAACTTTTTAGATTTTTTAGAATTTTCGACCGTTGCTATTCCTACTACAGTGTTTTGGCATCGTTTGTATTCACAAAGTTTTGAACCCTCCTTCAATCATGGCCGTAATTTTCAAACGTTCCCTAAGGAGAAAAATGCAAGCGAGAAAGCTTAGGGGGTGTTAACATCTTGCGTTCTTAGTAATTAGCCCATGTTGTGAATTTAAAAAAAAATATAATTCGCGAAATAGCTGTTTGCTGCTGGTGTTCAATTTCGCCCCCTTTGATTATTTTTAAAATTAATATAAAAAGTACATTATAAAATAATAATGACAATTAACTTTTCACAATTTGTATCGATTTTGTTCCACTAGCCCCAGTACTGGCTTTAAAAATGATTCCGAAAGAAAAGTTTGGCAGTATGTTAAAATATTTAACTTTTTCATTTAAAAGCGTTCAATTTGACCCCCGATTACGGTACTTTTGAACGAACTATTTCAGTACATTTTTCAATTCATGATGAGCTTCCCAGAAGTCCAGGAAAAAACTGACCTAAAAACATTAATGTTTAAACATTGGAAATATCCTTCGAATTAACACTAGAAGTGGACAACAATTTCTGCTAGGACCAAAGGTGTGAAGAGAAAGTATGGATAGGTCTGTAAGAGCACGGCAGGTTGTACAATTGGATTGAAGTAGTTGAAATTGAGCTATTACTGTACTTCCAAACCAGATATTTCTTCGCGAACTTTGACAGTTTGATGAACTTGATAATATCTGCCACCTTTCCCCGTCCGGCTGGCGAATAAAATTCCTGTCCAGGAAGCTGTATGAAGTCTGCCTTGACGTAAGTTTCATTGTCCTGTACCATGCAATCAAACTTCGTCAGCATCGTGTTTTGTACATCGTAGCGATTTAGAGACACCACTTTCTTGTAAGTCAACAGTCCAGCTCGTTTTGTAGCTCTATCCACGGTTGAAGGCGCCACTCCCAGTTTCTTTGCGACGTCTCGGATTCCTCGGCAGCTCTCCGGGCTGTCGACAAACGTCCACCAAACACTTTTAATACGTTGATAACAGTTGATTTAGCCGCATTAAACAATTTTGCCAACTTGGCGTGATACTCTCTTTGGATATTCGCCAAGCACGTGCAATATTTTGATGCGTTGCTTCTCTTTCTTCGACGACATTTTGATAACTGAAGTGCTTATCTCAAAATCTAAATAGAGGAATGATGCTTCACGCACACATCTTCAAAATGAGGGGTGTGCAAATTTTTTTAATGCACGAAAATAGAAAATGCGTCAAGTTTAAGTCGACCAAATTTTGATCGAAGCACCCTATAATAGCTTAGTCGGAACTACTAATTAGTGCTAGAGAGCTTTCCTGAAGTTCAGAATCGAAAATTCCAGAAGTTTAGGATGAGGCTTTCTCGAAGTTCAAGAATTCCCAGAAGTTCGGGTAGATACTTCTGAGAAAAAACGGGAAGACACTTTCCAGCAGTACATATATGGAATACTGCTAAGTAGTAGTTAAAGTAGGAATTTCTCAGAAATCCAGGAACAAATTTCCACGAAGTTCAGAAGAAAACTTCCTTGAAGTTCCATAGAAGACTTCTCAGAAGTTCTGCAGGAAACGTCTAACAAATTTAACTAAGTTCAGGAAAAAACTTATGAACTGTTGCTGGAAGGTTAGATTGGGTTGTTAAATGTGAATTCACACGAAAATGCGCCTGAGAGAAAACATCCCAGAATTTTCCGCTAAGAGCTTCGAAAACTTCTCTGAAATTCAAGATCACTGACAAACCAGAGAAGCAGGCTGTACAAAAATCCTTCATATGACCATAATGATATTCGTTGTTCATGGCACCATTTTAAAATATGGTAAACACCATCTCTCAACCATTTACATCGTATTTTGAGCTATGACATCAACTCATGTAGGATTTACAATTCCTTGATTTCCATTTACAGTTGAAAATTTATGCTATTTGGCAACCACGCATTTTTTGACGATTAATCAGCGTACACTCACGTATCATTTGAATCACATCAGTGCAAGCGAGAGAGAAATAAAAAAGAGCAAACAAACAATCAATTCGTGTAAGTGGTGTCAGCAATGAATTTATCTCTCAGAAGGTAGCGAGTAGTGATCCACATAGTAAGATATATGCGGAAGCAGCCAATTTTGGGCCAATCGTGCAGCGAGAACTGTCAAATCTGAGCCAATCGTGCAAATTTTGCACTGTGGCAAGTGTTATCAGCCTTTGTGAATGAAATAAACACCGTTGCCAAATCGTTGAATTGAATTTCCGCATAGTTATCTCTTACTATGAGGATCACTAGTAGCGAGTGAGTTTGAAGTGTGTCGGAGTGTGTTTTTCAGGGTGTTACCTCATGGTGGCCGAGTGACTTGACCCGGGGTCCTGACTAAGGAAACGATTTCCGAAAAACACCGGAGCAGGATAGGAAAAAGATTGTCTGTTGGAAAGAAAGCGAGATTTACGGCTTGCAATTATTATCATTCATTACCATAGAGTGATTTTCAAATATTACGAAGTAGAGATGCATTGATCCGATTAGATAAAATTTTGGCTTGAAAATGATCCTTCGTTCATTTAAGGAGCGTATTGCATTTACTGATTAACTCATTTTTATAATGCGAAAAATGCGTAGTTTGTGCACCCGTGAAAATGTCATTTATGAGTAAATATTACTGTCAAAAGAAGTTTAAAATGCGTATAATGTGTTTGTAACATTGGCGTCGAGGTTTTTTAAAATGCGTCCAGCAATTATCATCTTGATTAAAAATTAAGGTTATATGTTTTTATTTCAAACAGTAATAAAGTTTGGATTAAACTACATGCAAAAAAATCCGCAGTCGAAACTACCATTTATAGGGTTCACTTAAGCGCAAACACCAAAAAGTTTCACCTGACTATAAATGCATTTGGTTAATGTGTCATCAAAATTTTCTCTGTGTGAGCAAACAATACTCTTAAAAAGAGTATATTAGTTTTACCGTGGATTCACGGTAGAATGAATTAACCAAATTGTAGGGTAAAATATATTTTGCTTGCCTTTTTTATCACCAGATGGTTCTGTTGGTAGCGCTACACGGGTTGCCCAACATGTGTATGTGGAAAAACGAAGTGACTTGTATTGTTAATATTGTATATTTGCTGTAACTCTGCAAAGGACAGCAGTTATGCCCAAAACGATTCTTTGGCGTGAGCGGTATGGATGTAAACTGCGCCGGGGTCACCCCTTGAAAACTAGTTGTAGTGTGATCGGGGTATAAGATAACCTCAAAATCCCAATTTGATTGAACAGCAATGGTTAGCTGCACAACGAAACAAAATAGGATTCTTCGGAAAAGATGTTCTATAGCAACACAATTGCTTCTGAGTACTTATATCGAATTAGTTTATTAGGGAACGTCCATTAATTACGTCACGCAAAAAGTGACTTTTCGTAACCATCAGGGGGGGGGGGTCTGTCACGTTTTTTGTATGGACCTTCAATTTTTTTTGTATGGATCGCCACGTTTTCCCAAACCCCTCCTTTACTGCGTGACATAACTAATGGACCTTCCCTTATCGGGATTGAAACTAGTTTCAAACTAGTGTGTAATCGACTTCCAAGTCATGGCGAAACTCAAACTGAGGTAGTTTTCATACACATACAAACGATTTCATATTTGTCAATAGCAAAGTCTTACTACCCAATCCAAGTTGAAACTGAATAATCAGCAAATTCGCTTTTACCCAGCCTGAGATTGTGCACCCCAGGATATTGAATGCTCTCACGTTAGCCTGGAGGATGTCCTGTGAATCATTCGCTCTTCTGGGCAAAATCCGTCCAATAGCCTTGTTATCCATTTCTAATTGTGAACAAATACAAACACTCTCCCACTTTCTCCTCGACCAACCATCCATCCTGGCACCAGCTTACACCGATACCCAAAGCCGTTTGCTATCATCCACTCAGGATCAGCTTTCTTGCGATCCCCCGATCTGGTTGCAAGCCTTACGCTGCCATCCATCCTGTCACAACAACGGCTCAAATTGAAACGTTATAAATTTAGCTGCACTCTGTGCCACAAAGCGTTCCTCGCGCTCAAGCTGATCTGGATCAAACTGTAGTGGATCAACTCCACAGCGTGGATGTTTTTTGTTGTTGTTCGAGCTTTACAGCTTAATTGAATCATTAATTTCTGTACACTGGAAGGGAGGATAAATCTTATTGTCGGTTCAAGCCCCCTCCGCCCCTCCCCCCCTGTCCCATTCATCCATAGCTTTTGAAAAGAGCACTTGGAAGGTAGATGATCCCGAGAAGATTGCGATCCCATGGACCCGGTCGTCATGGAGACTTAACCGGGAAGACTTGCACGCGCGCGTTTGTTCATAGAAAACCAGGCGAACAATTTAGCCAATTAACTTTTCATTGAAAGTGTCTCCCGGCCCGGTTCGTGAAAGTGAAAAACAGGTGAATTGAGCCGAAGCAGAGGACCGCTATAGATATTTTATCGACAGGCAACGTTCGCCGGAACACGCCATCATCCATCGGGCTGCAGTCGCCGAGTACATCTAAATTGGAATCCAACTCCGGCAGAGGGCTAGAAAAAGTAAAAAATGTAACAGAAACTCGCGCGACAATGCCATCCAATCGTAGCAACCGGTGGAGCAGGGCGGTTGGTGCAGGTAAATATCAACACGAGACGATTGTAATAGACCAGAAAGGTGAATTCCGCGGTGGGGAAGGGGACGAGGTAGCATGCTAACAAGAGAAAAGTGAGAAGTCGGAGGATGCCAGGGCCCTGTCGTACATCCGCATCTTTCCGCAGCGTGACGGTTGAATTGAATCGCAGCTACATGCCGGCTGCCTCATCAGGGTGAAATTAAAAGCCAATAGAATAGAGCAGGGTGGACAGGGGGGGGGGGGGTCTGTCACTGCGACGAGATGGTCACTCGTTGGCGTACGCTCGTTTTGATTTGATGCGATGCTTCCTGTGACGCGTGACAGAACTGTGCGAGAGAGCTTGTCATCTTGTATATATTCATAGCGAGGGCAATCGTTGGCAGCTCATCAGGGTGAAATTTTATACGCCTCGAATGTTTCTGCGCTTTGATTGATTGGCCCTGGTGGAAATGCAGTTTTGTAGGTTCGGCAACCGGGAGATCCGAAGAAATGTCAAAAAGGCTGAAATTCAATCGACATAGTAAGCGATCCTTAATAATTGGAATAAATCTGTAGTGTCTAAACTAAACAGCTTGGTGCAAAGTAATGTTCCAATCGTGGAATAAATATAAATAACCATTAGGTTGGCCACCCGCAACTTAGAGCTTGACTGCCGTTCGATCGAAGCGCGATATCATCTTTGCCGGCGTCGTCGTCGTCGTTTCTCGATGCTGATGAAAAATGAACCTCGTTGAGCACCGGGAGAACTGACCGTCACGACCAATACGGTCTGAGACAAGAATCTCGCCAAACTGGTGATGGATGCACGTGGGCTTTTTCGGCAAGGTCTCACACCGGCTTAGGATTTTAGAACCTCTTATTTTCAATTTTTGGAAAAGTTCAAGAAGAAGTCGTGATCGGACGATGATTGATTGCCCGGACGGGTGTCAAAGTTGTGGGACATTTGGCGCTAATCGGATTTACTTTTTTCGAGGGTGGTCAAACCGTGAAGATGGGCCTGTTTCACTGCTTTGGTAGTACTTAGTGTGGCCGTGTTGAGTAACGTACCTGGAAAGGAGAGGAAAAAATAATTTTAGATTATTTGAAAAAATGGCATCTTGACTTTAAATCAACTAGACAACAACATTGACATATTATGTCACTTGGTAGTCTAGTTTTCTTTTGTTCTTAGTGCAAATTTATGAAGTGATCGTATATCGTTTCCCCTTTGTATTCATATTCGATTGAATATACGACTAAAGCTTTCAGTACACTGTTTGTATAATAGACAAATATTTGATGATTCGTGTTTGACCAAATTTTGTTATTTGTCTAACTATTCGATATAGGCCAGTACACCTTATCAAAAAATATTATTTGCCAAATATCGCTTTTATTGATATTGCTGGTTTATTTGGCAAACTACCACCAAGGGTCAGTACATTATTTGTCTCAGCCTCAATTATGTTTTTGTCAATGTTGTCTTCGATTGTGTACACGAGGCACACTAATATTTGTGTATCGTTGCTAACCTGGAGCTACTCAGTGGGTAAGTGAAATTCTCATAACTTTTTCTGGAAAAACTAAGAATTTCCGCCCTGTTATTATTTTAAACCCAATTCTCTACCGTCATGTTGGTCGATTTTCCTCATGTTTCAGTAGTTATTTCCGGAAAACTGATAAAAACTCTCTTCATCAATTGAGTACCCTTGAGTAACTTTTTGCGATTTTGAATCAACGGTACATAAATATGAGTGAGATTGAATGGCCGTGTAACAAATAAAAATAAAATGTTTTATTGGTAATACCGTAGTGATTTAAAAATTAGAATTGTGTAAGGGAACAGTTGGCTTTAAGCTCAATCCTTTTGGGCGAGGAAGTACAGGAAGAACGGCGTCCACGAAGTGTATGGGTGCACGATTGGGTACAGAAGAGGGAAACGGAAGGATGCTACGGCAAGTTATTGCAGGAGCTCCGATCGAACCATCCGAAGTTGCACAAGAATTTCATTCGCATTTCGGCTGAGGATTTCGATTTTTTGTTGAATCTAACTGCTCCTCTAATCCGGAAGCAGGACACCGTTATGAGGAAGTCGATTTTCCTTGTGTAGGTAAAGAGACTTGATAAAATAAGCATGAATATACATATATGATAACAAAATGTATCTGGTCATATTATGAGTAAAAATATTAACATGCACCAGTGTGCATATCTCTGAATATGAAAGAGGAAAAAGCTCCTAATATAACCGAAATAATGACAAAAGCTTAAGCTCGCTATATCAGACCATAGTGATGCGCAATTTGTGAGAATGTGAGCAAAACTACGTACAATTCTGCGGAGAGTAAAGTCTCTCTCTCTCTCTCTCTCTCTCTCTCTCTCTCTCTCAACATAACAGCGAGCAAACTACAATTCTTCGGAGAGTAAAGTCATTCTCAACATATCAGTGAGCAAGAGATTTCAAGAGAAGTCAGATGCAGAGAAAGCAACTCTCCAGCAAAGACAAACGCCAGCAGGATTCAGAAGACAGATTTGAGACAGAAGTTATCGAGAGAAGACTGTAGTTGAATAGTGCGGAAGTTTGAGTAGTGAAAAAATAATTAAAATGGTGTCACCCGACACCCAGGAGAACGTCTAGCCTTGACTTTACGTTTTCTGGCTACAGGAGAGAGTTTCATGTCATTGCAGTATTTATTTCGAATCCCCCAAACTACAATTTCTCGCATTGTTCCGGAGGTGTGCAGTGCTATTTATACAGTGCTAAACGATTTGCACATGAAGGTGAACACACTTAATACTAACAATCCCCTCCTACGTCAACATTATTTTCTCTGAAATATAACTGCATTTTAAATTTCTTCGCTCAAACTTCTTCAAAACATTATCGGTCATATATCATTTGTGTAACAGTTTGTGTCCATACACGAATTCTGCTGATAGTACCCCCCAGAATTAACAGTAAAACCCATCTTTTAACTGTGATTGCAGGTACCAACAAATCAATCTGAATGGGAAGGAATAGCGAAACTGTTTAACGAATCGTGGAGCTTTCCCAATTGCATCGGTGCCGTGCTTGGGAAGCATGTCGTCATGGTGGCACTTTCGAACTCAGGAAGTGTGTTTTATAACTAGATAGAGGCGCATAGTATCGTGCTCATGGGCATACCGGACGCCGGCTATCGCCTTATATACGCTGTTGTTGGAACAAATGGACGGATGTCAGATGGAGGAGTGTTTGAAAAGTGTAATATTGCAAAAGCTTTAGAGCACGGACACCTAAATTTACCACCACCACGACCGCTTCCTTATCGGAACACTCCAGTACCATTCGTACTTGTCGGAGATGACGCTTTTGCGATGAAACCATTCCTTCTAAAGCCATACAGCGGAAAGACTCTCATGGGAGACAAAGTCGCATTTTCAACTACCGGTTATCTCGTTCTCGTCGCATTATAGAAAATGTGTTCGAAATAATTTCAGCTCGCTTTAGAGTGATGTCCATACTAAAGGGGTGACCTTAGCATGTTGCGCCTTGCACAGTGGGGTCATTCGACCGGAATTATTTCAGGAGAGTGGAGACAGGACTTCCCAGACGACACAATGTATGCATTGGATAAAGACACACCATATATAGCCAATGATGCGAAACTTATACGGGAGGAGTAAGAAGAATATTTCGTGAACGAAGGTGAAGCTCCATGGCAATATAATCTCAATCGATCTGTCATTGAAGAAACAAATAAAAAAAATGTATTTAATGTTTAATAAAATATTTCACTCGCGGATAATCGAGCCATTTTCTTTTTATGCTGATTTCCTTTAAAAATGTTGCACAACATGAGGAATTACATGAGAACAAGAATAAAATAGCAAAAAGAAGAATATGATTCACAACACAACATGCAAGAGGCGCCACGGGATCATCTGAACTCTTCCTTAGCCCATGACCTCCCTTGAGGTCTCCTGACTTTCTTTGCTTGCCCCTGATCCCCACACTGAAAATTTATTTTCGTTAAATAGCTTTCACGCGTTTCGTAAACATGGAAATTGTACGTAGAACAAATGGCTCGTATATTGTATGAAACATTCATAATGCTTTTTATCTGGTGAAATGCAATCATTACACCTTTTTGTAAAATGCACAAAATGAATTTCGTGAAGACCAGCCAATCGCTGTTTCTCTTTTATACGGTACACTCATGCATGATGGTGTTGCTGCTGATATGGAGGGTAATAACTTATCTATCCCAACATAACAATTAGAGCACTGCCACTGCACTGCAAAATAAAAATTAGAGCACATAACTTCATGCTCATTAATCAAGCTTGTTCTCACAAGTCAGCTTGGCCTAGTGAGATCAATCACGGATTCAAAATCAGCACTTTCAAAAAATTCAGGTTCGAATCCCATGTCAGAAACATTAAAAAGACGCTGGACACTACTCCATGTGGTTGCTTTTTTGTCAATTACATTTCGAGTTGATAAAGTAGTTCTGTCAGTCCTTCATGTGACCACCAAAGAGGCGTTTCTTTTTAATTTGTATTGTTTACGTTCAATGTACGAATGTTCTTTCTGTGTCAACTAATGCTTCGTACTTTTGACAGTTGCGCGTGTGCCATTAATTACGAATGTATCTTCGTAATGAGTACAAACCAGTTTCGTTGCAGAAAACAACGAATAGATTTGTTAGTTCTACCTTCGATTTCGTAATATAAACTCAAATTAATTTTCAGTGCATTATCACCGCTTGACCCATCATGAATCTCTCTGATCCCCCCTTTAGTATAAAAGTACAAAAACATATAACTCCCGTTAATCTAGTTTTTTTTCCGGATAACCGACCCCCGGATAGTAGAACCTCTGGATTATCTAGTCAGACCTATTATTTGAACAATTCTGAGGTACTCAAATTCCCTTTTAAAAAAAAAATCAGATCTGTTATAACAAAACAATGTTATATTTTTTTCTACGAAAACTTTAGAAAATTATCGTATTATTTGTTATTTTTGTGGATTCTTCCATTGAGATGTTTTTTTTCTGCTAACAATTTGACTAAAACAAATTAAAAATGAATCAAATGGTTCATATGGAGCACTTTGGTCCGCATCAGTTTATTTAATATATGCCATCACACTCGTCCAATATTTCCCCATCGAAGCTTTGAGATCGAGTGGTACATCCTCGGGTGCAACCAAGAGTTGAACAATGAATAGGGTTTTGAATGTATTACTTTCTAATAAATATCTGTCACCTCCGTTGATGTTCCATCAACATACGTTCCGTACTGCTGCAAGAGGAAAGGATTGAAAACGGTCTCTTTCCTCCATTTTTTGATTGCCTTCTGTAATGCCTCAACGGCAATAGCCCTAAAATCGTTGGTTTTATCACTGGATTTTTGTTTCTTCCGATATCCCCAGGAGCTTGCTACTTTCGGAGTGGTTTCGGAACTCGGTTCGGCTTCTTGATGATCAAGTATCTACAAAAAATAGTTTGAAATGAAAAAAAAAAGAGACTTAATGTCATTGTCATGGAAATGTTGTATTGTATTATTTATACTATTAACCAATGGTCCTTTAACATATAGATGTACTATATTTATTCAGTAAAACACTTACCAAGTTTGATGTTGATAACGATGATATAAAACACCAAGTTAACTTTGTTGTCATCGGTTCCTTGTCCCGACTTTGTGTGCGTTTTAAGCCTTAAATTGAATACGTAAGTTGGACCATTTAGCTACAACTTCGTCCATGCTATAAGATCCGTTCAGCTGTTCCTCTGCAATCATTTGCCACAAGCCGTTCCGAAGGGAAAGATTCTTATAGTCTTAAATCGTCACATTCCACGGGGCTTCGTGCTGTTCTACAGATGCAATTAATTTCATGGATGCATCTTTTGACCATTCTGATGTCACTTTCTTCCGGAATCGTTAGGATCGCGACGGCCCGGCCTAGGGCTCTGTTTTCTGGTTGATTTGCGAATTTTCGGAATTCATTTTTTTCAATTTCACGTCAAGCACGAAAACAAGGCACAAACCACACAAACAAAAACAGTACACCGTCGATAAAAAATACACAAAATTTTATTATTTGCACAACTTTGTCACTCTAGTATCAGCGAGAGTTGCAAATAAGCTCAAACGTTTCACAAGATGACTGCTATGATCAGTACACTGTTGGGCGTATGTACAAATAATTGTTGGTAAATATTAGATCAAGATTGTGCTTATCAAATTTATTTGTACAGTACACGTACAAATACAAATACAGTACAGTACAAATATATTTTACAAAATGTGGCAAATATTTGTCTATTCTACAAATAGTGTACTGATCTAGGGGGAGACATCTTTAATTTTCGCATGAGATCGTATTATATAGTGGTATTAAACTATTAATCTTGACAATAATGTGATTTAGAGTAAATTTGTTTTGGAGTGTACATGTTAGTTTGACAGATTGTCCGTATTGGCTCTGGCTTATTGGTATTCGTGAGATGTGGATATGTATAGTGGTGTTTATGTTTCGTCTCAATGTTTACCTTTTTACACGGAACAGCTGATTATGGTGATGTCAAACTATCAGCTCACAGTATGGAATGTTATGGTAGTTTGACGTCATCACCCACGTGCTCAGCAATGTTTACAATATTTTTGCTTCCAACACAAGTAGGCTGCTCGATGTGCCGGACCTAAGCTGAACGACATTGACTTGCCACCAGGTGACGACTCCGCCGTACGTCAACAAATTTAAAAAAAAGCAAACCATGCGCGATAACTATACACTGTTAATAAAATTATAGCATTGTATTGACAGTTTATGATATCATAATACCGTATAATGATATTATAATTTTCTTTTTTTCACTAATACTCATAGTATTGGCATTAAAATTAATGCAAGATTAAGTTGTCTCCCCCCTAGGTACTGATAGCTTAATGATCTATAATTTCTGACGTTTAAGGACTATGACGATCTAAACCAGCATAATTCAAGAACCTGCCACTTTTTCGAAAATTTAGTTTTAATTTTCGCAACTCAAAGTAAAAAGTCATTTTCGCAACTTGCTCTTACTGTCCCAATCTTGGCGTTACTTTGTCAATACCTCCAATGAGGCTTACGACAGTACTATCCAAGATATTCGTACTGGTAGAATTCCATTTCTCGCGAATGCCACTGATGTACTGCTAACTTTTCAAGGCTAATTGTAGTCTTGCATGTATAAAGAGAGTTGCTTCTTTCTAGTTTTGTGTAGAATAGCGGTCCAGAAAGTGTTGCAAATGGTTTGGCGACGATGGTTTTGCGGCGCTCTTCCTGATTCATTGCCACTGCAACTAAGCTCAGTTTACCAATAATCGCAAAAGAGTGCACATACTCATTTATGGGTTAAGTTGAATTTACTCATATTTAAGTAAATTTGTATGGGAAAAAATACTCAAATATGGGTAAGTAGTTATGTAACCATGAATGGGTATGTGCACTTTTCGCGATTATGGGTACTCTTCACCCATATTTGGTTAAACTGATCTTAGTGTGTGGTGAACAAAACCTTTTAAAAGCTCATCACTCAATAAACGAGGGGTCTTTGGATTCATCGGTTACATAGCTATAGTGTTTTGAATTTTTCATGTTTACTTTGTCACAGTCCTTAATGTAGCTTGTAAGATTTGGTATTGGCTAGGGGGCAGAGTTGATTCATTATAAGGTACAATTCACATTTAACACTTTTATCTAGCGTAACGTTTACTGTGGAACATTCGATCAAATAGAAGTGAAAATATAGGCTCAAGCAATCAGGTTCTGCGTTTATTTGACTTACTTAATATTGTTGATTTTCTCCAGAAGCGGACGTACGTAGAAATTGTTGTGAAAAACAATTCATTTTTGGAATACAAATCTAATTCTCAGGATAAATCAAAATTAAAATTTCTAGCGAAAAAAATCCAATATTTTTTTTGTGTTTTAAAGTTAACATTGTTACTTGGTGCTTAAGTACGTAAGATGAATGTTCTTCATATGGGTATTAATACTGTCGGTAATATTGATCATATGTTCAAAACTTGTTTACTTTATTTATTTAATAGTTGAAACCGGAGCGCGCTCTGATACGCTTGCAACTACTGAAAATTTAATAGAACTGGCACGTTTATGGTTGTTTTTCTGAATGAGTTTTCTTGACGAAGCAGTGGTTCAAACTTCTATCATGCTTCTTACCCGAGAAATACACTTTTTGTGTTTTAGTAAACTGAAAAATTCTCATGTTTAGTTGAAATTTGTGCTTCATATGTATGGGTGCTCCCCATTCCAGAGGGATCTCAAATCACCATACAATCATTGTCTTCAAAACCCCCAAATGCCAAATTTGGTCCCAATTGCTAGATTAGTTCTTGTGTTATGCAGAAACTTGTTTTTAATTTGTATGAAAACCCCCCTTCTTTCAGAAGGAGGAGGGGTCTCAAACCACTATAGAAACATTCTTGCCTTCAAAAACCCCCACATACCAAATTTGTTTCCTTTTGTTTGATAAGTTCTCGAGTTATGCAGATATTTGTGTTTCATTTGTAACCATAAGGACCTTCCCCAGCCACAAAAAAACCCCTGCATACAAATTTTTATCGGTTAAGTAGTCTCCGAGTCTATAAGAGTCAGACAAACAGACAGACAGACAGAAATTTCTTTTTATATGTATAGATGTAGAAATTCTCCCTCTAAGAACCCCCACATGCCAAATGTGGTTTCATTTGCTTGAATAGTTCTCGGGTTATGCAGAAATTTGTGTTTCATTTGCATGAGACCCACCCTCCCTTCAAGAATGGGAGGGGTCTTGACCTACCATATAAACATTTCTTGCCTCCAAAAAACCTCCTCTTGCCAAATTTAGGTTCTATCTGCTGGATTTGTTCTCAAGCTATGCAAAAAAATGTTTCATTTGTATTGGAACCCCCCTTCCAGAGAGCGGAGGTGTCTCAAGTACTACCATCGGTAGATTTCTTGCCTTCTAAATCTTGCACCTTCCAAATTTGGTTCCATTTGCCTGATAAGTTCTAGCGATATGCAGAAATTACTTTCATTTGTATGCCCTCCCCCCTTTTCAGAAAAGAAGGGGCCTTGAAACACCTTGAAAGTATTTCTTGCCGTCAAAAAACTCCACTTCCAAATATGGTTCCATTTTCTTAATTATTTTTTCGAGTTATGCTGAAGTTTGTATTCCATTTGTATGTGAACCCCTCCTTTCAGAACAGGGAAGGGGGTCTCAAACTACCATAAAAACATTTCTTACTTACAAAAATCTCCACGTATCAAATTTGGTTCCATTGGCTTGATTGAGTCTTGAATTAAGCAGAAATTTGGGTTTCATTTGTATGAGACCCCCCTCTTTCAGAAAGCGAAGGGGTCTCAATCCACCATAGAAACGTTACTTACCTTCAAAAACCTCCACATGCTAGTTTTGATACCATTTGCTTTTTGAGTTCTGTAGAAAATTGTGTTTCATATGTATGGAAGCCCCCCTCCCCGCTTTTAGAGGGCGGAGTGGTCTCAAACCACCATAAACGCATTTTTTGCATTGCCAATTGCCAATTTTGGTTCATTTTGCTTGATTAGTTCTCGAGCATTGCTAAAAATTTGTGCTTTATTTGTATGGGAGCCACTCCTTTCAGAAAGGGAAAGGGTCTCGATACACCCTTAAAACTTGTCTTGCTTACTAAAATCTCCACGTGCCAAATTTGGTTCCGTTTGCTTGATTAGTGCTTGAGTTATGCAGAAATTTCTGTTTCATTTGCTTTGATAATGAGGAGGGGTTTCAAACTACCATAGAAACATTTCTTGCCTCCAAAAAACCTCCTCATGCCAAATTTGGTTTCCTTTGCTTTATTAGTTCTCGAGTTATACAGAAATTTGTGTTTCATTTGTATGGGAACGGCAACCTTCCAGAGAAAGGAGGGGTCTCTTACTATCATATGAACCTTCCCGGCCTAAAAAATTCCTCCATTCAAAATTTCACACCAATCGGTTCAGTAGCTTCCGAGTCTATGAGGGTCAGACAGATAGACAGAAATTCATTTTTATGTATAAAGATTTATTATAAAGGCTCAAAAGTCGAGAAAATCACTCAACGGAGCCAAGAAACAGCTTGTGTATTCAAGCGAGCTATGTTTATTTTTATAATCTCATATGGCAATAGTTATCGAAAAAAAAACAAATTCTTTCAGTAGTTTTATATGTATGTTTTATATATTACACAGAGCACACTGGTTCTGCTGTTTACACGGTTTAAAAAATCTAATCAAGTTGAAAGAAATAAACCTAAACTTATTAAAATTATATTTTACAAAAAGCCCTGCTGTTCCCTGTTAAACTACACACTTGCAAATATCCAACCACGTTTACACTAAGCACTCACAAAAATTTGACTGGTACATTTTGCTTTTTTTTTTGAGTAATTGTTATTTGAAAACATCTCCATTTTACAACATTATTGTAAATATATTTGTGTTCATGTATCGCAAAATATGCGAACAAGCTGAAGCATTGCGACAATATTTCACCGTTTACATTTTATATTGTAGATCTTTATTTTCCAAAAATAGTAAAAACTACTTTTCCGGGAATTTTTAAAAGTTTGCCAATATTTTGTTTTCTGTGTAAGATAGGTCTTTGACTATCCAGCATTTTACGAGTTCTTATGAACGTCTCGGTGAACTTGGTTTATGTCATGGCCGCCTTGGTTGAGCTCCGTTTCTGGTAGGGAACAAGCGATTCAACGTTTGACTTAGGCCGTTTGACGGAGAATCGATCAAATCTTATCGATTAGCTGTCAAACTCGTGTCAAATGACCTAAGCCAAACGTTGAATCGCTTGTTCCCTACCAGAAACCGAGCTCAACCAAGGCGGCCATGAGAACTCGTAAAATACTCGATAGACACTGTATATAGACCGGACAACAATTCAGCGCCAACATTAGATTAGGGCGAATCTGCTTTTGTAAACAATGGCTTTCGTAGTCATGTTCTCTTGAACAAAAGGTCACAAATACAAATTAAGCACTCTTTAAGGAAGAGGAGCTTTATCTCTATCCGCTGATATATTCAATTTGAAGGAATTGTATCCAGCGTCCGATAAATAAGCAGACAAAGTGTTTGTTTACAAAAGCAGATTCGCCCTAATCAAATGTTGGCGCTGAATTGTCTTATGCATCCAAACGATCTGTCAAAAAATGCAGCCAAACGGATTGTCAACTTTTGATTCACTTTAAAGGAGCAAGTATTGTGATCAAGTATTGTTTTGACAAAAGCCAATTATGAACAAATAAGGGATTTTATACTTCCATATTCAGTAAATGTAAGTATTTAAAATGAAACTGGATATATATTTGTTATAATTAGTAATGGAGAAAACAAATTATAGTATTTTGTATTTACACTGCATGGCTTCATAGAATCTGAAAATCTGCCGAAAGGCCGCAGAATGCAAGCCATTTATGCCTTATCTTATCTTTCTTTGGAAACCGGAAGAAACCAACGAGATTTCACTTCACATCGCGAGTTATTGCCACAATTTCGCTCCAAACAATTCATTTTTTACACGACACTTTTCACTATGCTTTTTAATGAATATCTTCAAACAAACTACTACTAATCAAAAGAAACTCCCAATATCGAGACCGGATCTTTATTTTAGCCTATTGTGCTGTTTACTTCAAGTTTGTACAAATACAAGTGGTGCCAGATCAATTGCTCAAATTTATGACATTTTTCAGGGTTGGCAGATTGTATGATTTTGCGTTGTCCGGTCTATATACAGTACCTATATCTTTGACGTCTTCGACAACATTTCTCAGCACGATCTAACAAACAATTTTGTCGAAAAAGCCTTCCTTTAAGGAAGCTCCGTTAAAAGATAGATAGCGCCACCTATGCGGAGGAAATATGAACTAATCAAAACCTTCAAAAGGTGGCCCTTTTTCAACTGAATAACTTTCTTAAGGACTGCAAACCTGTTTGCACCAGCTTTGGCCACCCCAGCGGGTTCGTTGCCCCACTGTGCGTCGGACAGAAGACAAAAATTGCATACACTGTGGCAATAATACTTACAGCAGAAACTCTCCCCCACAAAGTTGGCAGGAAATCCTGCCGATTGGAACCTACTTTTCTTGCTTTATTTAGGTAGCAAGGGTTGCAAATACACAAATTTAATAAATAGCTCTTTCCATTCAGAACAATCCATCGTTCTACTCTCCTACACTCACCAAAATCCCCCTGCAATCGAACAAAGCCCCCTACAAAATGATCTTGCAATCGAACTCGCTGCAACTGCCGCCCGAAAGCATTTCTATTGCAGCGCCACCGCCCTTTCCCAGTTCAGGCGGCAGAAGAGACATTGGGTGTACCCCAGATCGATTAGCTTTTCCTGGTTGATTGTGGCTATCACGACTTGACTCTGGCTTCGGCAGCAGCAGCTGCCTGCCTGCCGACTTGTGTGATTGTGGCCCTGGGCCATGTGTATTATGTTAGGTGCCCAACGAAGCAACCACGCGGCGGTGGTGCCACGACTAATTGGTCGAACGTTTGTAATCCTCCTGCAACTACTGAGTTCGGGCTAGCGAAACGTGCTCGCTTATGGGCCTGCTCCGTTCGGCTTTCGCGGATCCACCCATCGCTTCCCGACACCGATCCGGGGTCCCGCACAGAAGTTGTCTCGGGTCAATTGCTGCGGCTGCTGCTGTTGGAGGTAGAATTTCACTCAATTTGAAATTTGAACTAAATTGATCGTCAGCCAGCGAACGAACGTGGTGTCTTGCGGCGAGAGCTTACTTTTGATTGAATGATGGACGACGGATGGGCATATACACATATCTTGGCTGACAGGCATCGAGTGTATCTAATTTCTACTATCAAATTAAATTGAAAGTTTTTTCGGTGGACCCCCCGCTGCTGGAAGGATGGATCAGCAGTAGTAGAAGTAGCGATCGGTAACTTGCCAGTTAGTAGGTACTATAGCTGCTACCTCGTGACGACGGAGACGACGATGATGATGATGTATGAGGGATTGGTAGTGACTGACGATATGTAGGATATCGCGAGAAAGGTAGCAGGATTTATAGCAGCATCGGCAGCGGTCAGGAAGTGTTGCCAGATTTGGTGGTTATCAAGCACACTTCACTGATCCTTCAGTAGCGTGTTTGCATATTCACCATCACTAGTTTTTCACATTTTGCCCGAACCAGGTTTTCGCTTGGATTAATACAATTTCTTCCATTAAGGCAAACACCATTCGGACCACATACCATCGTCTCTCGTCCGAAAGATTGACATTTCATGTTGCTTTTTGTGAACTTTCCGACTCTAACCCGGACCTTGGTGGACTCACAACAAGGCACGGAGAAGAATTTAATCCCACCAGCCAATATGATGAGATGCAGCAGCCACCAGTGGAAAGTAAACATCGTTACTTAGTATGAGTCTACGGGTTTCAGAAGAAAACAAAAACAGAAGCCCCCACACATCTCGCACACTGACTGCTTGCTGACTGGGCAATACGGAGAGCTAATAGGGGTGCGCATACACTCACTCATCTCGGAGACCCCCTGGTGGCTTTCTGGGTGCTCCTCCGGGCCCCTCTTCAGCCTTGCGCTATAGGAATTTAATAGACCCGCAATCGAAACTCCCATGATCGTGGCGCAGTCGGGTTTGTTTAGTGAAAAAGTGACGTTTTAATGTGGTCGCCGGGGGTTCCGGGGTTAGGAAATCTGATTTGGGGTGTCTTTGCCTCCTTTTCTGCTTCGTTTGCTGCCTGTCGATCAACGCCGCCACCGCTTCGTACAGAAGCTAGCAGCAAGAAATAAATCAACAAACGTGATGGATTCGATGTCGCTCGTTTTATGATCGATGTTGTGCAGCAGCAGCATTGGGGCAGCATTGGCGGATCAACGGCATCGGATCGCATCGAACCGCACCAAAGGAGAAGATATGTTTTCCAACAACTATGGATTCGGAGCGGTGTTGCTCCTTTGAACCGACCGTGTGTGCCGTCGCCGAAGACGACCATCGATAACGACGATGACGACGGTGCGATGGTTAATTATGGATTTGATGGCTACTTATTAGTAGCCATATCTCTTCTACATAAGTGCAGTGACCCATCCATCGTGAGTCATGGTGTGAGGTGGTTTTATTTTGCTTCTATCTGGTCGGCGATCGACGACGATGGAAAACATACTCAATTTGGTTAAAATGTTGTCCAACTCGATGGCGAAGGGAATTGCGTAGAAAATATCTAATTACATGACGAGGAGCGATCTAAGACGATGGGAATGTGGCGTTTTGTGAAATATAGATAGTCTCAACGTATTGAAGTTGAGTATTGAGTTTTGAAATTCTAATTTGCGTTTGCTAATACTAAAATCTGTATCCACATTAATCTGGACACCTTCAAATCATTGTAACTTTTGAAATATTGAACTTAGGAATGAAAAATTTCACTGTGGTATAGCTGAGAGTCTATGATGAAAAAGACTATGATTGATGTTTACATTTCATGTTTAGCATTCAAGATGGCAACGAAAGAAAAACAAGTGCGGGAGCGAATTTTGTACGGGCGTACGGCAAATCCTGACTAGTCAATACGGGACCTGGCAAAAACATGGGATTTGTCTAAATCCACTGTTCACGATGTGCTCAAATCATTTTCGGAACGATTGACGGTGGAGAAGAAACAGAGAAGTTACTAAAACATTGGTCGCGCTGATCCTGTCATGGACCGAAAGGTAAAAAGGATATTAACGAAAAACCCAAATCTCTCCATTCGAACGGTGGCTCATAAAATAGGGATGTCGCCTGGTTTTGTCCAAAAAACAAAACAACGTTTGGGACTTAAGTCGTACAAAGTTGAAACAGTTCCAAAGCGCAACGACAAACAGAACTTGGCAGCAAATTCACGGGCTTGACGTTTGTACTGCGAATACTTGACGAAGTTTTCATGCGTTGTTATGGACGATGAAACTTACGTCCTGGAGGATTTCAAGCAGCTTTTTATTATGCTATGGCCAGAAATGCTACAGCTGAGCATTTCAGAACGAAAAAGGCATCGAAATTTCCCAAAAAATACCTTGTGTGGCAAGCAATTTGCACGTGTGGCAAAAAGAGTAAATCTTTCGTCACTACAGGCACAATCAACAAGAAGATCTATCAAAAAGATTGTCTGCAAAAGCGATTGCAACCTTCCATCAAAAGTCACAAAGAAAAACCTTTTGTTCTGGCCCGATTTGGCATCATACCACTATGCTAAAACTGTAATGGAGTGGTAGCAAGCAAATCAAGTGAACATTTTACCAAAAACCTCAAACCCACCAAATTGCCCAGAGCTACGACCAATCGAGAGATATTGGGCTCTGATGAAGCGGAAGCTTTCTGGAAAGAAGCAAGGAATCAAAGACATCAAACACTTCCAGCAAATTTGGACCAAGACGGCTTCTACGATTCCTGAAGAGTCTGTACAAACCCTAATGGACGGAGTTAAGCGCAAAGTTCGAAACTTTCTATGCAAATACCGAATAACTATGTTTTGTCTTCACGAATGGTTAAAACACATCCAATGAATCTGAAATAAACCGCTATGACGGAAATATAATGCGAAATTTATGTTTTATTCCTATTTTGAGGTGTCCGGAATATTGCGGGTACAGACCTTAGCCTGAGGTTGTAGTTTATTATCATCCGCAAACTGCAATGCAAACTTACATTTCTAAATCTTGACCTGTGTTAATGACTATGTAGCATACCTTAAATCATTGGTGCCATAAAATTGTAAATAACTGTAATAAATTTAACACTCCAATAATACCAGTTTAAAGTAACGAACGGGCGCGAGAACGCATACCCTAGCAGCACACTTGTTGCAACTCGGTTAAAGTAACTACCATGTAACTGATTTGAGTCACAATCAAGTTGCTGAAACCAATTCTGACAGATGTGTGTTGCTTGCGGTAGTTATGCAATTACAAATAACGCATCTAGAAATTTCTATCGACTTTCTCTCTCTCTACCTCTACTTGTGAGGCTCGAGGGCCGATAGCATGCGCCGCGGGGGAATCATATGACAAGCCATGGTGCTTGAAGCATATAACCCATGTAAACCGATAATGAAAGGATATGCAATTTTGGCCATTTGTCACTCTAGTCGTCTCCTTAACGTATTAGCAAATATCCTATATGAACAATATAAGTCACTTCCTTTTTCCACATACACATGTTAGGCGACCCGTGTAGCGCTGCCAACAGAACCATCTGGTGATAAAAAAGGTAAGCAAAATATATTTTACCCTTCAATTTGGTTAATTCATTCCACCGTGTATCCACGGTAAAACTAATATAATCTTTTTATGAGTATTGTTTGCTAACACAGAGAAAAGTTTGATGGTCAATTTTACCATTATTGAGGATTAGGATGACTAGGGCAAAATAATGATTTTCAACCGACAATCTAAAATAATTGATTCAACATTCACTATTATGTCAGAATTATTCCAGCAACCATGACCATAGTCAATAATGTGATGATGAAAAAATGTCTCCGGCCATTTTCATGGTAATTGTGACTATGATTTAATTGTCGGTAAACCATAAAATTTTTCTCAGTTCACGTTTCAGAATAACGCAGATACGTCAAAATATGCTTTTTATGCCTTGTTCAGACTACAGACATAATACAAGGGTGTTTTGAAAATTATCTACAAAGAAAATGTCATCAAGATAGCCTTGTATTATGTTACTTCGCTGTAGTATGAACAAAGCATTAGACTACGGAGTTGTAACATGATACAATACTATCTTGATGACGTTTTTCATGTTGATAGGTTTTGTAACACAAAAACAAGTAAAAAGTTCAATAGTAACATGTAATTTCAGTCAAATTTGCTATGTTTGTGATTCACCATTTGTGGTATATTTGACAGACCTCATGCTGATATTAACCCCACCATTGATTCAATTGCAGGCATGGTAAAATCAAACGCATTTATTGTCAGGTGAAATTTTTTGGTGTTTGCGCTTAATTTGACCCTAGAAATGGTAGTTTTTACTACAGTTTTTTCTTGCGTGTAGTTTAATCCAAACTGTATTACTGCTTCAAACAAATACATAAAACCTTATTTTTTTTAATCAAGATGATAATCGTTTCACGCGTTTTTGAAAACGTCGACGCAAATATAACCAACACATTATACGCATTTTCAAACTTATTTTGACTGTAATATTTACTCATGAATGACATTGTCGCGGGTGTACAAGCCACGCATTTTTCACATCATAAAAATGAGTCAAAAGGTTTTCTTGACATATGCTCAGAATGATCATTAATGAGTAAATGCAATACACTCCTTAAATGAATTGAGGATCATTTTCAAGCCAAAATTTTATCGAATTGGTTCAATGTATCTCTACTTCGTACTATTTGAAAATCACTCTATGGTAATCAATAATGATAATGTGAGCCACAAATCTCGCTTTCTTTCCGACAGACGATCTTTTTCCTAACCTGCTCAAGTTGCAGCAAACTATAGTTGCTTTTTTCATGACATTCGCAGCTGGCAACAAGTCGAAGTTGCAGCGAGTTGTTCGGAAATCGTATACTTAGTTAGGGCCCAGGGGGCAAGTCACTCGGTCTTCATGTGTTAACACCCTGAAAAACACACTCCGACACACTTCAAACACACTTGCCACCTCCTGAAAGATAAATTCATTGCTCACACCACTTACACGAATTGATTGTTTGTTTTCTCATTATTTTATTTCTCTCTCGCTTGCACTAATGTGATTCAAATGATGCGTTAGTGTACGCGGATTAAACGTCAGAAAATGCATGGTTGCCAAATAGCATAAGTTTATAATTAAAGTATTGCCAGATATTTTGAAATACAGAAACACCTTCCACCTAACCCTCAGAGGTCTGAAGACAGCGATAGTTCCTGAAGCCAGCCACTTTTGGTGTGACGCTAGTGACGATTTGAACATTTTAAGCTTGGCTCACAATGAATTATATTTCTTTACCATATTTTTTCTACCAAACTACTAGTAACAGTAATTAAGGTAAACCATTATAATACCTGGCTGGTAAACAATGAAAAAATATTGTCATTTTAATAACCACTGCACTAAGTATAACAAGGATATTTTTTCTCGAATCAAATTAACGACAAAACACGATAACTTCTGCCGCGAATATTGTGTTTGCGGCATAAAGCCTTCAAGAAAATCGAGCTGTCAAATCAGCACCACACGCAGCACCAAGTTTTCGGCTTCACGATTGTTGTTCGTAGATGACAGCCGCTTCAGTCCTGTGCTAACCCCTTGTTACGGCCTTAGTTTAACAAATTGCGATTCGTTTCAATTTGTTTGCTGAGTAATTTTGGAATACAACGCTAGGTAAACCGAAAGCTGAATTGCTTAGTTTGAGCGTGTGCATTTATTAGTTGCCACGGTTCTTACTTATGGTGCCACAAGCGCAAAAAAAAAGGTTGAAATTGTGAAGTTACTTCTATTATTAATATAGTATATTTGATATTAGTCTACTCTTGCTGACACATACCAAGTACTGAATCTGGAAATGTATTAAACCCTACAACTTATGAATAGTAAAGGACAATTATTTTAGAGCTCGACTCAACCGGATCTCTTCGGTTTGACCATCGACCACTTTAAATTCAAAAGGAATCTTTTCTTCTGTGTCCCAACTGAATCCCTTCATCACAGTTGAGAAACGCGTGAGCAGTATGTAAAATTTGTGTGCGCGAATCGCAAATGTTGTACCAGGATCTGACAGGTAAATAAGTAGTGCTCAGACCTGCAAATGGCAACTGTTAGCTGCAGTCAACCGTGAAGATATGAACTAACCCAGTGACGCACGCAAAAACAAATCAAAATTAGTGAACGGTGTGAAGTGAAAAAACGATTTGAAAATAACCCGCATGAAAATGACGTTTATTGCGCCCAAAGTCATAGTTATAAACGAACACGGACAAATTATCTCCGAGTATTATCAGTTGACGTATGACGAAAACGAAAAAGATCAGTATATAATTAAAACTGTCATGCGTTAAAGAAAATCGGTTGTAATGTTTAAAATCAATGGCCAATTAGAAATAATTTACGTATTGGTGAAACGGGAATGCGAGCAAGCTAATCCCCCAAAGAAAAAGCGAGTAGAGTGCACATAGTATTGTGTATTTATGACACAAAATAATCATGAGGATTACATATAAAATACAATGTTAAATTTGAAACTACAAAAATGGGGACACTAATCACGCTCAAAAAAATGCATTGGTGTAATTAAATAATGCAAACACAAACGAGAAAACGTTAAAAGTTAAACATAACGTAAAAGACTTAATAACAATCCTACAAAAACAAGGATTGATTCAAATAGAAACAAGCAATTGGTCAATCATTAACAGTGCGAATAGAAGAATATACAACAAATTTCAGTGCATTGCCAAAGACAATAAATTCAAGAAAGCAAGAACTCTTGAAGTGGGCGTCATTGT